>JBBPSI010000051.1:0-142038 GCA_038093515.1 Butyriboletus loyo
AAAGTAAAGAGTAAATATCCAAGATGAACAGGTATATATACTAAGTATTGTACTTTAGGGCAGACATAGAATGTGATAGAAGAAAATGTGGAAATGTGAAGTCCTAACAGAATGTCAGCTTAGCGCCACTGCGTTGCCTTTCGAAGTGTCATGTTGTCAGAGCACACCCTCAACCACATCACCACAAACTTGGCCGACATTGGCGCCATCCCCTTCGACGACTACCTCGACGGCCAAACCGCAGCCCCACCGCATATTCAACCTACACCATCTTCGGCCAGCGCTGGGCCCGTCGACGTAAGTGCAGTCACGCGACTCCATCAGGCATGTCAACGGGCGTTTCGAAACACCAACGCCCTGAAATTTGAGTTTATCGAACAGAGCGATCATCCGAGACGTAAGTTCCGAGTCCTCCCCAGCATGTACAGCGTTCGTATATCCCTATGTGTGACAGACAAGCAATGCATATTGACCATCACCAAACCCGACGGCGTACAGCGTTCATACGCGACGCCGTCCGTCTTTGTGAAAAAGAGCGAGGCGAAATCAGAAGCGGCGAAGATTGCCATCGACATGGGCGCTCTCGATTTCTTATTCGGTGGGGACGACGAAACGAGGCCTATCGCGCCCGCGGAGACTTGCATCACCGTCAATGTTGCTGCTTCTGACGCCATGTCAATGCCCTCTGAAAGTACACCGGAAACGTTGATCGACAACATAGAACAATGCTGCGTCGAGTGGCGTGCCGGCCGCGTTACCCCACACTGGGTCCCGTTCTTTGACCCCAAGTCGGCGTATAGTCAGTCCTGCTTACACTGCTCGCTCGGTGGTACACTAACGCAAGATAGAACAAGGCTGTGCACTTCGCATCCAACTTTCGCCGCACGTCGTTAGCGTCTACCTATCCGATTCCACATTTGACGCCTACATGGATGCAAAGGGGGCTTGTGCCAAGGGTGCGGTCCATGAAGGTGTCCTGGATTTCATCAAGCACGGGAACGGTCAATCACGTCCCTCATCTCCTAGTCCCTCATCTTCGTCTGCCGCACCACTACCTTCTCTGGTGACACCTTGGACTCTACAAGGATTCTACGACTCCCTTCCACGTCCATTTCCAGAGTCTTTCGACACCAACGATGCCTCTGAGATCAACGCCCCGGGATGGCTGAACACCATGGTCCAAAATGCCAGAGGGGGGAAGCTTGTCTTGTCGTTCTTCTTCACATCAGACGGCCCACCTGGTTGTCAGTGTCCTGGCCCAGGTTTCCGTTTCGTCACTCAGTTCTCTCACAGTGCATGGTTGTCTCGTCAAGCTTGATCGCCCTGGGGAGTACAAGGCATCCCTCGTCGATGCCAGGTTCCCTAAACGATCGGACGCCAAAGCGGCGGTTTGTTTGCAAGCCATGGCTGAGGGCATCGGTAACTACATCCGGTCCATCGCATCTGACGTCGACACCAAAGTCACACCCGCGATGCGTTCATTTTCGAGCAGCCTAGTATATCCTGCCTTGACGTCGGAGCTTAGCAGGATGGACACCAACCTTCATCCATATTTCGAGTACGACAAGGAGAGAGATGGTTGGGATCTTTCGCTCGCTCGCCTCCTACGGACGTTCTCTGACTATCGATATATAGCGTTCGGTGCCACATTGGTGGTTAGATTGTCGACCTCGCCGACATCAGAGCAGGTCCGACGATATACTGTCTCAAGCGACTACCGCAATAAAGCAGACGCCAAAGTGGCCGTAATCTGTCATGCCGCTGAACAGGGTGTCGTTGAATTTGTTTGTTTCCAGGGAAGAACCCCACCGGATGGCTATACAAGCCCCTACATTTTGCGCACTTACAACCCAGACGCGTCCGGAAAGCGAAAGCGAAAGCAACTTGGGTCTGATGAAGATGCAGAGCAAAGCCGACCAGCAAAGAAGAAGAAGAAGAAGAAGGGTAAAAGGTGGACAGAGATCTTGTCCCATGACGAAAGCAGTCGCCTCACCCTGGTGGGGCAGTATCTGCCTGCCCAACCGAACAGTGACCAGATTCACGGCACTTCCAGGCCCGACAGCATGGGTCTGTCACAGAGCGTCTTCGCGGATGGCTCGTGCGGCCCATCTCAACTGGCTGTTGGGAGTGGGGTTGGATCTGGTGCAGCTCGTCCTGCGGTGTATGACAATGGGACATTGGATAATGCACAGATGTATGCGTCGCCGTATCGCGTGGCGTTGGACCCGCAATTCGCGGGGTTGGGCGGTCATGGGTGTCGTGTCTACGCTGTGCCGGACGCGTACGGTTGTGGATCACATCCATCGCGCGATGTCGATGTCCCGCTCCCTGAGAGTGGGCCGTCTCGCGCAGACCCGCGCGCGCTGCGTCGGCCGACCGAGGGTAAGGAGTTGGAACCCGGGGAAGTAATGTCGGAATCGGAGTTTTCTGAGAGCTCGAGTCGGAACGAGGATGGCGAAGTGCCTTGAGGGCGCAAGATATGTGGGGTACACCAACGACTTGATACGCGACCGTGTAGATACAGATGCGAAGAGGAAAACGCAGAGAGATAATGATTAGGACCAAATAAGTTACATGCGATGATGATACAAGTATGATACAGTGCGAGATACAGTATACATGGATCAACAAGTAAGCAGACGTACTTGTCCGCACGATCGGACCAACGGCTTGATGTCCCTAGTACGACCGCGATCACATTCCTGGTCGCTCTGCATCTCGTCGTCGTCATCAGAAGGCGGGGTAGCGGGGGAGGAGTAGTATGCGTCGGAATCGGAATCGTCACAGTCAGACTCCAAGTCCGACTCGTCCTCGTCCGCTGGACATGGAGAAGCAGCGGGAGAACAGTGGGCGGGTAGGTACCAGCTTCGGTACCAGCGACCCAAGAACACCTTGATGTCGGTGGAGAGCACGAGGTACTCGACGTTGCGAGCGAGACCTTCCCACTGGATGTCCCCTCTGTCGAGGGCGTTCTCGATATGATCGGTGTTGCCAAAGTACATCCAATGGAAGAGGGGTCGGATGGAAGATGGGTCTGGGACTGGGAGGAAGATGATGGGGTGGGAAGGTAGAGAGGGGAGGAGACGCGGCAGTTGGCTTCGGGGGACGTGGAGGGGGGCGGGGGAGGGTGGAAGCCGAGACGCGTGGATTTTTTGGAGGAGGTCTGTGGGGGAGGCCCCGCTGAAGAGAGCTTTGAGGAAGAGGGACTTTGCGGACAAGTACTCTCTGTGCAGCTGAGGGACGGTCAGTGATGGAGATGTGACGAGGGTAGCGGGCACATACTCGAAGGGTGATACGGGGAGCGGAATCGACGCAGGGGCGGCGCGATGAAAAGGAGGGTACTGGGATGACTAGAGGGGGGATGAGGAGGGGAAGGACAGGATGGACGGGGGGACATACCTATGGTGCAGTTTGCGGTCTTCCAGTTGTATGGGACAAGCTGTGCCATGAATGTAGTCGAGGAGGGTGGATTACTTTTATACTCGGTTCCTATCGGCTCGATGGCGATCGGGCAAACAAAGTCGATCAGGTACTGCCTGCCCCCCGAACACTCGCCCCCGGTCGCAATAAAATCACTCACCGAAAAGGTGAACTGCACGATTGCTTTTTCTTTGCTCAAGCGTAGTACGAGAACTACGAAACTGGTTAGCATCATCTCGGTGGGCTCATAGCAGAAATCGGTTCGATCGTGTGCCACAGGCCAGTGCATCCGGCGGGAACGACAAACATCGTACCGACACGTGGACTGTCGAGCGCATGGCGAAGATCTGCAACCTCCATCGTCTTGTCGACACGACTTTGAAACGCTTTGAAATTCGAGTTTATCGATGTGGGGCCCCAGTGCGGTTCTCCCACTGTCGCCTGACCTCAAACAATGCCAGTGACGAACCCGCCGTCCCTTGACAATGCGAAGTAAATTCACATTGGCGCACTCTGTTTCCTCACGGATGATCGAGACGGAACAGCCTGGGCGGTGTACGCCGCACCCAACGTTCACCGCACCTCGTTCGACGACTTCGGAACCCACATTTGACTTGTGACAAGGTCGCTGTTGTTAAAAAATCTGTCCTGGATTTCAATCAAGGCACGGAAATGGGGAGTCGGTTTTATACCAATTGGTAAGTTAGTCGCCTTCAAATCTTGCCGATGGGCCGGACGTACTACTCGGCTCGGTGGCAGTAGGCTCGGTGTCATTACGGTACGCTCGAGTCGGACTCGTGAAACAATGCCACTTTCAAATTAACACCTAGCCGCGGGCCAATTTTTGTGGCCTGCTTGCAAGGTACGAACTTGCGACTCATCAGATGGATTGATATCGACACTACGCCTGTCTCCAAGCACAATAAATAGACCGTGGTCACACCATTCAGAAACCATCACCCCTGGCGTGCATCGTATTCTCCGTGCCAGAGAGAATTCGCGGTCATTCGCAATGAGAGACCTCGACCATCGACCAAACTCGACAGGGTAGCTGTGCCGCACGCGACCCGGGGCAACTTTGAGAAAATGAACCAAGCAAAATCAAGGGCAGCGAACAATCGCCAGCGACATGGACGCACTCGATTTCCTTAACCCATCCGCGATCTAGCTCGCGACGGCGAGTGCAGACAATGTAATTGCACGTTCGGATGACATGTCAGTACATCCTGGGCCATCTCCGCAACGTGGCACACCCCTCGTTTCACAACACGCAGTGTCGGGGTCGGTTTCAGCTATGGATCATGGTCGGCAGGTAGCGGTCTGACCTGTCGATGATGCATGGGACCGCGTAGAAGCGAGTGGCGAAATAGGTGTTGGTGCTATTGTTTAATGGTAAACGTCATCGAGCAAAGTCCATCTTTCAAGTTCAATGTTGCTTAATATACATACAGCACAGTTATCGCTTCCGGGGCGGACAGCAGGCCCGGTGAGCCGTCCATATGTCATGTGTCCCTCCCCCCCCTTACTCACGAGGGTTGTCCAGTCCCCAGCACGCTCGTCTACCGATACGATGACGATGATCTCCCCCCTTAAAGCTACCTACGACGATCAAGGCTACGTCCTCGTCCCCGATCTCATCCCACCTGACCTCCTCCCCACCCTCCGCGCCGCCTGCGACCGCGTCATCGCCAAGACCCGCACGGGCGTCTGGCCCCACCGTCGTACGGTCGGCAAACAGTTCCCCCCGTTCGACGACACCCATCCCGACTCGTGGGGGGTGCAACACGTGATGCATCCCGCCCTGGGAGAACCCGTGTTCGCGCGGTGGTATACCTCCGAGGGCGTCAGGGACGTCGCGAAGACGTTGTTGGCGTGTGAGACGGTTTCGCTCCAGATGGGTACGTTTTGGTTCGGTGTGATGTTGCGAAAAGAAAAGAAAAAGTGTATGATGCTAACGCTGGTCGCGGTCGTTTGTCTTTGATGCGTGTCGTTCGATCCCTCCCTCCCTCCGTTCCGCGGTGTTTTGGTGTCGCAGAACTGTTCAATTTGTTGATCAACCCGCTGAATCATGATTTTGCGCTTCGATGGCATCGTGACGACGTGCGGGAGAACGCGACCGCGGAGGAAGAGCTCAAGGCGCTCGCGTCGTGGTCGCATGGGGTACGTACCCCTCCTCCCCCCAGGCTACTTCCCGCTTCTCGTTCATCCCATCTACGCCTCATGATCCGATGATCGCTCACGTCCGCTTCGGTCAGGTGCAATGGAACACGTGAGTCCAACACGTCCCCCCCCTCACCCACACACACGAAAACCCCCATCTTGATCGTTTCTTTTTCACCTGTCCAGAGCGCTCTACGAAGACGCGTGTCTCTACCTCGTCCCGAAATCACACAGGGTACTGAGGACAGACGGACAACGTGCGCTCTCGACGACGCTCGAGCCGCCTAGAGATCCGCTCGCTATGCCTGGCGCCATCCGACTCACGCTCCAACGCAAGTCCCCCTTCCCTTCCCTTCCCTTTCCTTTCCTTTCCTTTCCTTCCCTTTTACTTTTTTTTTTAAAAAAAAGAATGTTTCGTTCAACTTGATCGACGTGATCTCTTCAACAGCCGGCGAAACCGTGTTTTACAACTCGAACGTTCTTCACTGTGCGACGTACGACGCTAAGCAATGTAGAGCGACGCTCCACGCGTGCATGGGGGACACCCGGGGCGGGTCGACGCGTGCGCGGAACGTGCTCCAGCATGGGTTACAGTGGATGAAGGAGGCGCGATTCCGTGAGACGCTCGATGAGCATGGTCAGAGGATGCTCGACGCCCTGATCGAGATGCAGAACAACGTCCCGGGCGACGTGGGGTACTCACTTAGCGGTTAGTTACTTTGTAAGGTCCCAAAGCGAGGTTGTTGTTTTTCAAATGCGATTCGTAGCAACTCGAGTGCAAGGAATTTTCGATGCATTGCGTTGACATTATTATCGACATTGGTAGATCAGGTATAGCGAAGCAACAACATCGCCTCGAATCTCGTCGTATCCCCCAATCACGAGGGACTCCTCGTATGACTACAGGTTGGACCTGTGTGATCTCTTCTCCACACACCCAAAGGGGTCACCGACCCACGGGAGGAAACACGAAACCCTTGTTTCCAATCGGACTCCACCCCTCCGTCCGCTCATCCGCACGAATCAGACTCGCAATGCTCGCCGTATGCCGATGCATCCGCCCCAACTTCTTCGTCCCCTGCACCGCATTCTGCTGCTGCTGCTGCTGCCCGACAGGCATCTGACCCTGACCCTGTTGCACGCCCGCATGATTCGGATTCGGCGAGCGATACAAGATGGGGTGCTCCTGCTCGCCTTCGTCTGACAGATCCACCGACTCAGCCGTGTCGCTCGCAAACTCGTCCACACCAACGTCGGGGCGCCGTGCCTCGAGATCGTACTGTTCGTACTTGGACCGTCCGCCGTGTCCACCGGGCGTACAGAGCTCGTCGGGCATGAAGAGGTGGAAGAAGGCGGTGGCAAGACAGGCACCGCCGACGACGTCGATGAGGTAATGGTGTGTGAGGTACATGGTGCTCCAGTAGAGGACGCCGACGTACGCCCACACGTACCGGCCCGTCCCATCCCAAAAGTGCGTGATGAAGAGGGCGCCGAGAGTGGCCCAGCCGGCGTGGAGGCTTGGGAAGGCGCCAAAGACGAGGGGGGAGTTGGAGAAGGCGGTTTGGTAGCCGTCGCCGCCAAAGAGGGCGTCGATGCGGGCGAGGCCGCCAGGAGAACCGGGGACGTCGTAGGTGGCGGGGGTGAGACCGTAGATGACTTCGTACCAGGGGGCTGCGCAGGGGATGAGGATTTGTATCAGAACTGCGGTGAGGTTCATGTAGCCAAAAATCTTGGCCCAGGTCTTGAGGGCGAGAGGAGGGCGGAAGAGCCAGAGGAAGAGGGAGAGGACAAGTGGATAGGTATAATGGATGACGCCGTAGGGGAGCCAAGCGACGATGTCGAGGACGGGGTGGGTAAAACGGGTGAGAATGTCGGAAATGTTGGCGCCGTAAAGGACAGACTCGAGAGTGGGGAGGAGGACGACGTGGACGGCGGGGCGTAGATCAGAGGGTATGAAACGATTGGTGTAGAATGTGAGGAGCCAGGCAAAGACGGGAGTCGCCGGGAGGAAGAACTGGGAGGTAAATGGGATGAGGAGGGCGATGGTGTAGAGGAGGGGAATGAAGAGCTTGGACGGGAAGGAGGGCACCTCCATGATGGTGAGCCAGAATGTGGCGAGGATTATATGGAGGATGTAGATGACATCGGACTTTGCGAACGTGTGTGCTTGGAGACGTGTGATCGTATCTGCGGGGGAAAGAGACTTGTCGAGACGTCCAACTGCGGCAGTAAACGCAGAGAAGAGCGTTCTCAGAGGAGCAGCAGAACTCGTACGAAAGGCCATTGAGCTATACATCTTGTGAATGCAAAAGTAGGAGTGCTGAAATGCGTTGGTATAGGTCCTGCGAGCCGTGAGACGACCCCATCGTGCAACAAGGACTACAAGTCGACGTACCGAGAGCGAACGAGCGATGCAATCTGGTGTCGTTGAGATGAACTTGGCTGGCGTGCTGCAGCCGCAGCGGGTGTCGAGCCAAGCAGTCAAGTCAAGGTCGAGTCGTGAAACGTTCAACGTGGGAATCCTGTCATCACAGTGACCAGCCCCAGCTCGACATTGGCCTTTGTCGACTTTGCTACCGTTCGACCTTGCTGGGGTGGTACCAGCTTGATCAAACTCGCCCAGTCATCGACACGCTGCATTGATGGTAGGTACAAGAGGGACCAAGGAGGGACACCAAGTGTTCCCAATTTGGTCCCACAGGGCCGTCGATCCGCTCGCCGGAAATACTTGAGCCCCTCCATCTTTCACCACGACCACAGCCAAAGGATGTCTATCCTCAAGAGGTTCAGCCTTCTCGGCGACCTTTACATCGCACTCCAGCTCGCCTTTTGGCCTACCTTTTGGCACGTACTAGCCTCCCCTTCTCTGCTCCTCCACCCGACCGCGGTCTCACGCATCTTCATGTCCCATATCTGGACTGCCTTTGGCACTCACATCGACGAGAACAACGTCCAGCTAAAGAGGTCTCTCATCACCCAGAACGCACATGGCGTTGTTCTCGATCTCGGCGCAGGTAAGCCCTCACTCCCTTCCCGATCCACTCCACGTGTTCATCCCACTCCAAGGCCACGGTCACACGGCCAAATATCTCGACACCACCCGCGTCACCAAATACGTCGCCCTCGAACCCAACGTCCTCATGCACGACGAAATCAGACGTGCCGCAGACGCAGCCGGGTTCAGAGAGTCATCCGGCACGTTCGTCCTCCTCACTTGTGGCGCCGAGGACACCACTACCATTCTCACCTCCCTGGGTGGCTATCAGCCGGTCGATACGATCGTGTCTGTGCTCACCCTCTGTTCGGTGCCAGAGCCTCAGGAGACCATCAAATCGCTGGCTACGGAGGTGCTCAGGCCTGGTGGGCAGGTGCTCTTCTTTGAACATGTTCAGAATCCACAGCCCCATATTGCTTGGTGGCAGGCGTTTTGGTCGCCACTTTGGGCATTGGCGTTTGATGGGTGCGTGCTGGATCGTCCCACTCACTTGTGGATCCAGCAAGTCGGCGGATGGGTGAGCGAGGAAGTGACGGGTGTGGATGGCGAAGACAAGGAACACTTATTCTGGCATCGTGTGGGCAAATATATCAAGGCTACGTGACGCGGTCTTTTCCGTGTGCATGTCGATTCGGTTATGCTTTTCAGTACTGCATACCCGTTGCACCATCAAACTCTAAATACCACTCCTTCACGAGTACTGTTCACGGTCCATCCGTTATGTCGTAGAGTCTCGATATCCAATTCTAGTATTCGTCAAACTACCTTGACTTGTTCGTGCACTCGCTTGTTTTAGTGGCTTTCGATCGACCGGGATGTCATCGTCGACTCCTATTCAACGGCTGGTTGTCCCCCTTTTCCTTTGCCACTTGAACGCTTGTGTCTCACTCATTTCTTCATGGCTCACTCCACCAGGTGCGTTCGTGATCCTTGTTGTAACGAATAGGGGTCTCATATCCCGTCAGTAGACCCAAACAGTTTGAAACGCTGCAGCTCCACGCTGGTCAAACACCCGACCCTGCCACGAACGCTCGGGCGGTTCCCATTTATGCCTCGACTAGTTTCGTGTTCAATAATTCGGCGGTAAGCTGGGCAGTATCCCCAGAGAGCCACTGACGCCAACAATGCCTACCCGTTCCGTAGCACGCGGCCGATATTTTCGGTTTGAGGTGCGTTGACCAAGGGGACCCGTGATCCTACCCAGAAACCAACACATCCTGACTGAACTCGTTCGACAGAACGTCTGCACATGCCTATTCTCGTATCAGTAATCCCACCGTCGTGCGTTTGCTCGATACTCCTGTTGGCGGGGCCTTTTAACGCACCCCTATGTTTGCAGGACGTATTCGAGAGTCGCATGGCGGCACTCGAAGGGGGTGTAGCAGCCGTCGCGACGGCCTCTGGCCAAGCTGCTCAATTTTTGGCGATATCCACGATCGCTAGTGCGGGCGATAACATCGTTTCTACGTAAGTAGTTTTGTCCGAGAATGTAGATGCTGGACAGGTCTCAACATAGCAGATAGGTCTTATCTGTATGGAGGGGTACGTCGATATCTTCTCGTATAGCTCGAATCGCCCTGGTTCATGTGCTTTGAAGACGTATAACCAATTCAAAGGTTTATTAGATCGAATCGAGTCCATCAAGCGAGTCGCTGAAAGCTTTCCCGACAGTTACCTTCAAAAAATATAATATTGGCGTCAAGTTCGTCGACGGAGACGACCCCGAAGACTTTTCCAAAGCCATCGATGACAAGACGAAAGCGATCTTTGTCGAGAGTATTGGTAACCCGAAGTATAACGTTGCCCCGATACCAGAGCTCGCCAAGGTGGGGTCTACATATCCTGAGAGATGAATATCAATGACATTTGGAGATACCGTGCGCCAGATCGCGCATGATAATGGTATCCCGTTGATCGTCGATAACACGTTTGGGATGGGAGGATATCTCATCCGCCCGATTTCCATGGGCGCGGACATCATCTGTCCGTAAATTCATTGCTATTGGTGATCAGTCCCTGATCTCCCTGTAGTGCACAGCGCCACCAAATGGATCGGAGGTCACGGGACCACGATTGCCGGCGTCGTGATTGACTCTGGTACGATGATCGTGGCTCATTCTGGATTACCAACTCATCAATGGCAGGCAAGTTTGACTGGACCCACAGTGGTAAATTTCCTTCGTTCACGTCTCCGTCGGAGGGGTATCATGGGCTTCAGTTCAGTAAAACGTTTGGACCTGTCGCTTTTGCAGTGAAGCTCCGGGTTGAGTTCATGCGTGACATTGGGCCGGCGTTGAATCCCTTTGGTGCCTTCCTTCTCCTTCAAGGACTCGAAACCCTGAGCCTGCGCGCTCAGAGACATTGCGATAACGCGCTTGCCTTGGCAAGGTAACATCTCTCTTTCTTCATTCCTCATCGGGATTCAACATCGAATCGTAATCGTAGATGGCTCCACGAACACCCTAAGGTCGTATGGGTATCGTATCCCGGATTGGTCGATCACGAGCACCACGAACAGGCAAAGAGACTGTTGCGCCCCAACACGTTTGGCGGCGTGTTGAGCTTTGGCGTCAAGGGCGACTTCGACGTCGCGAGCAAAGTCATTGACAACCTTCAATTGGCGAGCAACCTCGCGAACGTGGGGGATGCCAAGACGCTCGTGATCCACCCGGCGTCGACGACGCATTCGCAGTTGACGAAAGAGGAGCAGGCGGCGACGGGAGTGACGGAGGATCTGATCCGGGTGCGTGTGTTTGTGGTTGCTACTTTGGAGGTCGATGATGATGTTGACGCTCTTACTCGCGAATCCTTTCCCTTGATGGGGGATCTTTTCCGTTTGCCCAGATCGCAGTCGGGATTGAACATATTGACGATATTATTGCGGATTTGGAGCAAGCGCTGGAGACTGTACCTTGAGGATGAACTACGTTTTTTGAGCAGTGACACGGATTATGCTTGTACTAATAATGGGTATACTTGTTATTCGCAGCCTTCTTTGCTGCAGGTAAGGCGATAAGTGCAACGATCGCTATCCACAGCGCCAATTGATCGGTTTGAATGTGGTACGACTTTTTCTGAGAATGGAAGCCCATGGGGATCTATCAATTGAACGTCCCGATCCATGACGGGCTACTCGATTCTGGACGAGGAACTTATCACGTTTCAGCGCTCCACATTTCAGAACGTTTGGAGTGTTCACGCCCTGAGGCATCATCTTGGTACTTACACCTAATAGTACATCCCCCCCTTTTTTCGATCTTTGAGGGTCGCAGACTTGCAGGCACTTTCAATCTGAGAAAAATCATGACACCCGTAGTATGCCGACACTTTCCCGGCGGAACACCGTGGTTCTACTTGAAAAGGGAGACAACGTTGTGGTGGTCCGCGCAACTGAATGCACCCAAACAGCACTCACTCTATCTTGATCATTCTGTCATGGAATCTGCAACATCTTACGATGGTCTCTCGGCGACTCGTTGATGCACTGTCCCGGGCCCGAAGTGCTATAATTAATCATCAGCATCCATTACCAACTGCAGCTGGTAATGTCCAAAGTACATGATTAGGTAGCTCGTCTCAAGGCTTCCTTCTTAGTCCCTTGTCCAAGCAGTAGCGGATGTATTCTGCAGTGGCTTATGCTTGTTCCTGGCGCCCTCGGGCTTGTTTCCCTTAGGACCTCTTAATCTGTCCATCTCGCTGCTGGTAGCTCCGACGTCTTGGCTCGAGTGGTTATTCCACTCCGGGCTGTATGTTTGGGGTTTCATTTGATCGCTGCACAGGTTTGTCGTGCGGTCTCGGTGGGTCAGTGGGCAAGTCGTATGACGCATTATCAATTCGTTTTGGGTGCTGACGTGCTTTGTCTTCAACCAAGACTGATCAAGAGAAAAATCTAGGGTTTTTCAGGGAATCCCACGTGCAAGGAGCAGTGGCAACCAAACATGAGCTAGATGCGACTGCCACGGACACGGCACTAGATCTTTCGTTGTGCCTGGATCTTCGGCACCGCCTGGCGCGACCTCTACTCCACACTTCAACCCCATTCCGACTTCTTTGCTTCACTTCCCACAAGATCGGTAGCCACTCGCCTGGAAGATCTGAGTTGCTAGTGGACGAAGCGAGCGTGTAACGTCATGCACTCGTCTAATGTCTCATCATTAGGTGATTGTATTTTTGAGTACTTGAACAAAATCCCTTCGGCGGCCGAGGATTTCCAGATCGTATTCGCAGTCGCAGCCGATTTCTCGGACTGTCTCGGAGCATTTTTCTCCGACAAGTTTAGGCAGGGAGAAGGGTTGTATTGTCTAGAGAAAGCCATTACTGCACCACGTGCTGCACTGAGGCTTCTCCAACAGGCCGATCCCCTTCGATCCTCCCCATATAAATATTTACTCGCTGGGAGGCGTTCTTGTCGCCAATTTTTTGGGAACGGCGTTTGGTGGGTGCCATAGTACGCTTGGGCATCCCGATTCCCGCATGGAATCTTGGATCTGACGACTTGAAGTCGGCGGACTCATGGGTGAGCGAAGAAATGACAGGCTCAAACGACGAAGACCAGGAGCCGATCCACTATGACATTGTATACGAACATCGGTCAAAGATCCGTTGACAGCATCTTGTTTTTCGTGTGTGCACGTCCGAGTCGGTCCGTTTGTACTTTTCAGCGCCGCTGCACCATCTAACTCCACCACTCGTCATCCTAGTAAGTTCTCAGAAAGCAGCACTCGTCAATCTACCGAGGAAACTCGACAACCAATACCTTGACTTGCTCATCGATGTTGCGCGCTTTGCCTCGAGTCGTATCTGAGTCCCAGTGGGTGTGCGACCGCGCACAACCTAAATTCGGGTTTAGTTTCATAAAACCACACTCAGAACACCGATGCATAATGAGTAACCGACATAGCCAAGAAATTGATTTCATTACAGACAACCAGACCGTGACACAGGGAATTGAACCCCTCCTACAACATGCCTCTTTCAAAAGATTTTGGCCAAGACATTGAATGAATACACAGTATTCAAGGCACAGCATTCAGCGCCTGCTCAAAGTCCGCGATGATATCGTTGATGTGCTCTATTCCGACCGAAACCTGCATCCGGCCGTGCCAGTGGTGTGTGGTGTGAATTACACGTCAGACTTGGGTCCGGTCACAAGTAAAATAACACCCACCCGAATCAGATCTGGCGTCACGCCGGTCGACCTTTTCTCTTCCTCAGTCAATTGCTGATGCGTCGTCGTCCAGGGATGGACCACGAGCGTCTTGGCATCGCCCACGTTGACGAGGTGGCTCGCAAGTCGGAACGCATTCACCGCTTTGCTCGCAACGCTTTCGTCGCCCTTGACACCAAAGGTCAACACGCCGCTGTACGCATTAGGGCGGAGCAGTTTCCTGGCGAGTTCATGTGAACTATGTGTCCGGAGGCCTAGGTACGATACCCATGCGACTTTGGGATGCTTTTCGAGCCAGCTGAGTGTATGAGTCGTTTGAGTAGCCGAAATGTCTCGATGGACGTAGGAAAGAAAAAAAAAGGGTGACGTACATCGCTAGCGCTAATGCGTTATCGCAGTGTCTCTGACTACGCAGACTGAGTGTCTCGAGGCCTTGGATGAGGAGGAAGGCTCCAAAGGGATTCAACGCGGGCCCAATGTCGCGCATGAGTTCTACGCGAAGCTTCACCGCAAACGCAATCGACCCAAACGTTTCACTGAAGACCAATCCGTGATAACCCTCCGAAGGGGAGGTGAACGAAGGGAATTTGCCACTACGAGTCCAGTCAAACTTTCCTGTCGTGACAGTCAGTCGACCTGCCAATGGCTCAAACAATATACATGCCAGAGTCAACGACGACACCCGCGATCGTAGTACCGTGACCCCCGATCCATTTGGTGGCACTGTGTACTGCAGAAATGTCAGGGAAATGCGGATATCCCAACATGAGTTTGACCGACAGACAATATCCGCGCCAAAGGAGATTGGCTGGATGAGGTATCCTCCCATTCCGAAGGTATTGTCGACAATCAACGGGATGCCATTGTCGTGGGCAATCTAATACCACCACAATGCATCATTACAGACGGATGCTCCCGGATGTACAGGCTACCTACCTTGGCAAGTTCTGGTATCGGAGAAATTTCGTGTCCGGGGTTACCGATAATCTCGACAAAGATCGCTTTCGTCCTCTCGTCAATGGCCGCTTGAAAGTTCTTGGGGTCCGCTCCGTTGACGAACTTGACGCCGATACCATATTTCTTGAGCGTCACTGTGGGCTATCTATAATGATACGTCTGTTATGAACGGATGATTCGAACCTTTGAACAAGTTATACGTCTAACGAGGACAGGTCAGGACGGGTCAGATCAAGGCAGGCGAAATTAGGTGCGTACCCCGCCGTAGAGGGTTGCCCTAGTGCACACGGAGCCATTGAGAAGAGTTACGACGCGGAGAGGGAGGGAGAACTTACGTCGACACGATGTTATCTCCCGAATCTGCGATAGTGGAAATGGCCAGGAAATGCGCAGATTGACCGGACGCCGTCGCTACTGCAGCCGCCCCACCCTCGAGCGCTGCGATCCTGTTCTCCAAGACATCCTGAAAAGACAGAAGAAGAAGAAAAAATGTCACACAAGACGCTGGGTGGGAGGCAGTATGCATAGACGTACGACGGTGGGGTTGCCGATGCGGGAGTAGATGTGACCGAACGTTCTGCAGGACAGTCAGGCTGATTTACGGAAACGCGGGTACCTCACAGTTCGACTGACTTTAAACCAAAGAGATCGGCACCGTGCTGCCAGTGGACGGTCGTGACTTGTCTGAGGAAAACGGAAGAACGAAATGCAGACCTACCGTTGTATCGTTGAAGACAAAGCTGGACGTGGCGTAGATGGGGACTGCGCGCGCCTTGGTGGTGGGATCGGGCACCTGACCAGCGTGGATCTGCAGGGTTTCGAATTCCAGCGGTCTGGTCGTCGTCGTCGTCCGGGACGTTTGATCAGTTTGCAAGTTCTATCACAGATTGGGTGCAGCAACACTGACCTGTTTGTATCTGCCACCACGGTCGGTTTCATGATGAGAGGGGATGAGGGTCGAGGGGATGAGGGCCAGGTCGATGGAGTTTCGAGTACATATAAATGTGGAGTTAGATGGTGCCAACCAATCCGTCGAATTGCATCTAATCACGACATGATGAGAAAAAAAAGTCTGCTGATGAACATGTCACCATCGAGACCCGCCTGCATGCTATCATAGAGCTCGTTCGGGATTTGCTAGGCGTCGAATCGGTGATTTCATGAGATTGGTAGTAAATATTGCGAGGGAACACGAATTAGATAGAGGGAGAAGTAAGTCCTGCATCTGGTCAGTAAGAGATGATAAAGTAAGGAATGGATAGCTGTAGCTTACTTCCAGTCGAATCTACACGAGACTGAAGGAAAGTAGTAGCGATAGAGTGGTGTCCAAATAAGGAAATATGACAAATTTGTGTGAGTAGTTGGTGGCGAGTGTTGTGTGCGGCCTTGTCATCATTACGGCGCATTTTTACAGCAGAGGCAGACACGGGAAATAACAAAGGACTATCACCGATGTGGTTCGAGTCACAGGCTATGTCGTCACCGTGTGAAAATCAGCTCGCTATCATATCTGTAAAAAAGGTTTTGGGCTGTAGGAAGTGGCACCGCAATATGGCCGATGCTACGCTATGTCGTCACCGTGTGAAAATAACCTCGCCATTCATCCGTAAAAAAAGTTCGGAGCTGTAGCCGATAGTACGCTATGTCGTCACTGTGTGAAAATCACCTCGCTACATAGCACCTCAGGCACCAGCTTTCGGAAAGCAATAACAACCTTAAAGGTACGTTCTTTTGGCAAGCCAAAATTAGCTTTATAATTAGAGGTCTTCCTTCGATCCCGGCATCCTGGCAACAATTTAATAATAGATTACCTAATGCAATCAATGCGGTTAGGCTGCCAAAGCGCCACATCAGAAAATGTTCAGCTAATGTTTCCAGAAGCTTGCCAAACCATCTTCACACCCTCGTTTCGTGCCCAATGTGCCACCCCGACCTGTTCCGTGTATGTGTAAATGCACCCCATCCCAGATCCTCGTTTTGTGCCCAATACACCACCCCTATATGTTCTGTGAACACATTGTCACACCCCCACTCCCAAGCCCCTTATTTTGTGCCCCAGTGACCAATGCACCCCACACAACCACTGTCTCCAAGTCCATCCAAGTCACCCACATGAATACCATTCCAGCTGTGTCCCTCACCAGTATGCCTGAATGGAAGTTGAGCACATGAGCAAATGAACACATCTGTAAATATATATAAAAGTGCTGTAGCACCCTGCTTTACTATGCAGCCAACATAGTAAGTTTTGTACCTGAACCTACTACAGAGCACCAAAAAGCTAAAGATTATTATGCTACAAACTACTGTAGCAAATTACATACCAACATATACTACCAACATCCTATATAGTCAAAGCTCATTACCCTACAAACTACCATAGCACATATAGTCAAATAATTACTTCAAGCAGGCAGGATCCATTTTACAACCATAAAAATGATAAGATTATGTGCATAAGACATACAAGATTGCCAATATAGATATTGTTGCAATCACAGAAGTAAACTCCCAACAAAAGTCCACAGGTGGTTCAGCAATGTTGCAGCACTACACCAGTGCTGGTGATGATAAGAGTAATGGCTTAGATGTCCTCAGTCCCTCAACTGTTTCCAGCAAACAAGACAAGTGGTTAAAGCTAAAGGAATTTAGCTAGAACCACAAACCTTTATATATTGTGCAGAACAGCACACAGACCAAGCTATGTGTGTGATGAAATACTATACATGGATAGATTTAAAGTAGTACACAGTGATCAGAAAGAAGAGAAGTAAATGGAGATTAGAAAGCAGAGAAGTAAACAGAGATTAAGTACATGAGGTATGATGTCATGGGCTGGTCTGGACCCAATCACATGTACTGTCTCACAATCACATGCACATGATCATGTGACTTTGAAAATAGAAATGACAAGTTTGAAGGCATGGAAACAATATAGTATTATAACAGATATGGTATTCAATACAAACTGTTTGTTACGAGACAACGGAGTTATCAAGTCACACGAGGTTCCGCGACTGTCGCAGTGCTACACAAGTACTGGCGAGGTGTAATGAGGATAGCTCAAGTCTTAATCTCTCAACTGTTGCCAGCGAATAAGACAAGTGGTTAAAGCTAGGGAATCCTAGCCGCAACCACAAGCCCTTTTTATATTACAAGGGAATGCGCACAGACCATGCTATGCGTGAGACTAGTTACTATACATGTACATATGAAGAAGTCACGAGTCGACGATGATGAGAAATAGAAGTCGACGGTGATTAAAAAGAAGAGAAGCAAACGGAGATTAAATACATGAGGCGTGATGTCATAGAGTCTGGGCCAGTCTGGACCATGACGTCATATGCTTAGTCAGCCTGTGGTCACATGTATAATCCCACGATCACGTGTGTTAAGTCACGTGACCTTTGAAGTTGAAAACGACTAAGTTCGAATTGAAAGTGTATGAAGTGTACGAATAAAATGTTATGATTATAACACTGTTCCCCCAGGCCACTGATGGTTCAGTACACAATCTCAAAAGTACTTGCCAGCTGCAAGACAAGGCCTAGATGTGATGGTCTTGACCAACATCTATAAATTTCTATTTAGCATAATATAAATATTATTCTCCAAGTAATGAGACATGCTGTGTTACAGTTGACTACTCTTTCTCCCCTCTTCCATATGGACTACCTTTTGCCCCTAGGTTGTGCCTCCTGTTCTTCAAATGGCTTGACCATTCAACTTAGTCATCATCTTCTTTTGGATGCTATTTTCTTCATGCTCAAGATCCTTCTGGAGTATTCCATCCTCTTTCATCTACCTGACTCATTGTAACTCATACTAACTCCCAACAACTTGTATGACCCAATGCAGGCACAGTTTGTGTGCAGACTTGCATCATATAAATACTAGCAATTTGTATCATGTACCTTATCTAGTTCTACACAATATACTTACTAGCAACTTCCTCACCCCAGCCTCTAAGTGTGTGCACTTGGACATGGGCTGAGATCTCATGTTACGCTGGTGTGCGAAACAACTAGCAGTGAGCACTTGAATAGGGGCTCGAGCCTAATCGGGAAGATGCCGACTCGCATAGACGACGCTATCGGGCTTCTGCAGAGCAAGTGTCGGCGAGATGTCATGTGGTGGTGACCAGACGAGATTGAGCAGGCTCTTATCGGCTCTATTGGCAGAGATGGGTATAATGCTAGATTGCTAGGCACTTGGTAGATGTGTAGAATTAGCTAAAGAGCTCGTACTACTCTAAGTACGCGTATATATACTAATAGATAGTTGTGCACAGACTGAGCTGTGCATGGCAGCGAGGGCGAAGGGTTATGAGTCGACTCGAGTCATAACGGCAAAGTGAGAAGTGGCAAAGTGCCGGTAACGAGGGAGCAAAGCTCCAAGTAAGATGGCGACATTGTCAGCAAATGAGAAGAGCTGAAGGTGAAGTGACAATGTCCATGAGGCGGGCCCACAGGGCAAAGGGGACGCGAGTAGCGGAGACCTTGGATACGGGTCTCAGCGCACTAGTCAAGACATGTCGTAATCTAGTCACGTGCTAGTCACATGATGAACCAAATGTCATTGGATAAAGATCAAGAGGATGCGACAGCTCAGCTGTGGGTCCAGCCCGACGGGGTGACAACATAGGGGCTATCTCAGTGTAGCAGCACTGAGACTTGCAGAAGGACTGGGGAAGTGGATAATGTCCACTAGGCGACTAGGGAGCAGGTGATGGGCGGCATCACAAGACGGCGGGGGCGGCAGGGACACGTGAGCGTGGGAAAACGAGTGGCGGGGTATGCTTAGGGGTAAAACTGTAACATCTCATTCAGACAAGTCTTGTAGCTACTCCAGAGTGCTACCTAAGAGCTAGTTGTTAGCACCATAGGTGTAACATACTGTCCACCTGCCCACCCTCACCACCACCACATTAGTCAGCCTCATGAGCATGGATACAGTGTTATACTTGGACTGGGTAAGTACAAACATAGACTTGAATGTAGTTCCAATACTCAAGAGTTCTTCTCAATGATAAGTCTAACCTTCAAAGTGAGAGATTTATCCAGTGTTCAAGGTGAAGAAAGACAACTTGCTACAAGAGACAAGAAGACAAGGATGGTACACATGCAATGTTCTTACCATCAACACCAAGTCAGTCAATGCATTGCTGTTGCGAAGGCAACGCACAGTCGAATGCTAGCACGTAGTACCAAGCCACAAGCAGTCCACAACAGTCGCAGGTATACACAAGTACCTGGCAGGTATGAAACTGGAGCTTCAACTTAATCCTCAACTGTTGCCAGCGAATAGACAAGTGGTTAAAACTAGGGAATCCTAGTCTAACCACGAGCCTTTTTATATTGTACAGAGATGCGCACAGACCATGCTGTGCGTGAGATAAACTACTATACATGGATAGACTAAAGAAGAGAAGCGCGACGGTGATTAACCACACGAGGCGCGGGGATCATAAAGAAGAGAAGTAAACGGAGATTAAATACATGTGTCGTGACGTCATAGAGTCTAGGCCTGGTCTAGGCCATGACATCATATGATTAGTCAGCAAGGGATCACATGTAAGTTCCCACGATCACGTGTGCTATGTCACGTGACCTTTGAAAGTGAAAACGATTAAGTCCGAAGTGAAAGTGTAAGGATAAATGTTATGATTATAACAATTGCAGAGACATGGTCAAATACTCACCTTCGAACCAGAGAAGCCCACCTCCCATTGCTGGGCCATCAAGATTGGCAAACCAAGTATCAGAAGAGCTCAGCAAGCATGAAGTAGATGTGATAGTCATGGTGGGAATGGGATATAGGACAGATCAGGATGATGCAGACACATCGTTTGAGGAGTGTGACCACTGTGGAAAGGTATTCATGTGCAGCACATTACACATGCACATTAAGGAATATGCTGAGTAGAAGGACAGTGAGGGGCCTAAAGTGGACAAAGGAAATGATGGGTTTTTTTTCAAGGGCGTGTTGATATACAGTGAGTGAATAAACCCTTGCAATGTTTCACTGTTTTGCACTAGATGCCATGTAGCACCTGATGGCGTGGGAATCCCGCTTAGCGTTGGTGAGGTGGGTGATAGCACTGCCACCTGGCTACAAATAGGTCCCTAGGTCATGTGATGTGACCATGTGGCTGTGGAGATATGTCTATTCTAAAACAGGTATACCATTGCAAGGGTTTATTCACTTTCAGCCTCTAGTGGAATCTCAGTCAAATGAAAGGATAATTGTGTTTGTTTGGTCCTACAAACAAATATACACATATAAACATTATGTCTGAGTTGGAAAAAGTTCACATGCTTCTTTCTTCCCAACTTCTACCACCATGAGATCTATCACCTCTACCCAAAAGAATACCATTTTGACCATGCTTGATTCTGGTCATTCTGCTTGCTCCATTGCCTCCACCACTGGCCTTCATCTGCCCACCATCTCTAGGCTTCATTAAAAGTGTTATAATCATAAACATTTATTCATACACTTTCATTTTGGACTTGGTCGTTTTGCTTCAACATTCAACTTCAAAGGTCACATGACATAATGCACGTGATCGTGGGAACTTACATGTGATCTCCTGCTGACTAAGCATATGATGTCATGGCCTAGACCAAGCCTAGACTCTATGACATCACAACACATGTATTTAATCTCCGTTTACTTCTCTTCTCTTTGATCACCTGTTATAATCATAACATTTTATTCATACACTTCGAACACTTTCACTTCGGACTTAGTCGTTTTCAACTTCAAAGGTCACGTGACATAGCACACGTGATCGTGGGAACTTACATGTGATCTCTTGCTGACTAAGCATATGATGTCAT
This sequence comes from Butyriboletus loyo, assembly GCA_038093515.1. Taxonomy (NCBI): domain Eukaryota; kingdom Fungi; phylum Basidiomycota; class Agaricomycetes; order Boletales; family Boletaceae; genus Butyriboletus; species Butyriboletus loyo. The sequence goes on from JBBPSI010000051.1 coordinate 21,542, forward strand.
GGCCTAGACCAGGCCTAGACTCTATGACGTCACGACACATGTATTTAATCTCCGTTTACTTCTCTTCTTTATGATCCCCGCGCCTCGTGTGGTTAATCACCGCTGCGCTTCTCTTCTTTAGTCTATCCATGTATAGTAGTTCATCTCACGCACAGCATGGTCTGTGCGCACTTCTGTACAATATATAAAGGCTCGTGGTTAGACTAGGACTCCCTAGTTTTAACCACTTGTCTATTCGCTGGCAACAGTTGAGGATTAAGTTGAAGCTCCAGTCTCATACCTGCCAGGTCTTTGTGTAGACCTGAAACTGTTGTATAGGACCGCTTGTGGCAAAGGTATTCGCACTAGCATTCGACTGTGTGTTGCTTGCGCAATATCACCGTGCCTCATGTGATTAATCACCACTGCGCTTCTCTTCTTTCTGATCCCTGTTGACCCTGTAGTCTAGCCATGTATAGTAGATCATCTCATGCACAGCTTGGTCTGTGCGCATATCTGTACAATATATAAAGGCTCGTGGTTAGACTAGGATTCCCTAGTTTTAACCACTTGTCTATTTGCTGGCAACAGTTGAGGGTTAAGTTGAAGCTCCCTGATTACATCTTGCCTGTGCTTTGTGTAGCACAGCAACTGTCGTTGGACTGCCTGTGGCAGGGTACTATGTGCTAGCATTTGACTGCGCGTTGCCTTCGCAACAAAAAGGAGTGTTCTAATGTGCAAAAGTCCACTGGAGGTTGTTATAATCGTATCTCTTATAACTATCTTTTGCGTTCAGACTTCGTCATATTTCTCTTTCAAAGGTCACGTGACTTTGTGCACGTGATCGTGGGATTAAACATGTGATCACAGGCTGACTAAGCATATGATGTCATGGTCCAGACTGGCCCAGACTCTATGACGTCACACCTCATGTATTTAATCTCCGTTTGCTTCTCTTCTTTTTTAATCACTGTCGACTTCTATTTCTCATCATCGTCGACTCGTGACTTCTTCATATGTACATGTATAGTAACTAGTCTCACGCACTGCATGGTCTGTGCGCATTCCCCTGTAATATAAAAGGGCTTGTGGTTGCGGCTAGGATTCCCTAGCTTTAACCACTTGTCTTATTCGCTGGCAACAGTTGAGAAGATTAAGGTCTGAGCTATCCTCATTACACTCGCCAGCTATTGTGTTTAGCTGCAACAGTTGCGGAACCCCGTGTGCCACTTGATAACTCCGTTGTCTCGTAACAGAGGTCATCCATCCCAGCTTTCTTCAGTTAATATCTGCCATGCTATCCATCTCATCTCTATTCACAAAGCAAAATATGCTGTCCAGGTGACCAAAGCTCTCACCAATATTATCAACCAACCCCTCAACCCCAACACATATGCCAGCACTTGAAAAAACCTGGTATAAAAGCTGTGGTCAAGCAAAAATGACCTATCCTCTCTGCCAGGCATTGCAAGGCAAGAGTAGACTTAGCCTATGCTTACAAGGATTGGACTCTGGTCTGTGATGATGTGGGGCTGTACAAGTTGGTAAAGGGCTGGGTATGCCACCAAGATTGATGGTAGGATGGATGGGGACCTATATCTCTAAATTTTGAAGGACAAACTTCAAGATTCCCTTCAGTGTTATGGTCTCAATCCATCTGGTACCATCTTCCAACAAGACAATGACCCTAAGCATACTTGCAAGAAGGTCAAGGAATGGCTAGATGAATAGGAATTTAGTACTATGATATGGCCAGCACAGTCTCCTGGTCTTAACCCAATAGAACATGCCTGGGGTTACCTCAAGAGGAGACTTGCAGAGTATGAATACCCCTTCAAAGGAATACTGGAGTTGTGAGAGAGAATTTAGATAAAGTGGAACAAGATACATACTAGTTGTAGAGTATCAGAAGTTGATTGAAAGCATGTCTAGAAGGGTTCAGGCAGTGCTCAAGGCCAAGGGAGGGTATACCAAGTACTGATATCTCCCAAATACCCTTCTTCCACCAAAAGTGAATAAACCCTTGCAATGGTGTACCTGTTTTAGAATAGACATATCTCCACAGCCACATGGCCACATCACATGACCTAGGGACCTATTTGTAGCCAGGGGGCAGTGCTACCACCCAGCTCACCAATGCTAAGTGGAATTCCCACAATATCAGGTACCACATAGGGTCTAGTGCAAAACAGTGAAACATTGCAAGGGTTTATTCACTCACTGTACTTTGCAGCTAATGTGTGGAGTTAATAATTGTTTATTTCTTTGTTTATTCTTATTTTGTGGCTTTTGGGGTCCTTACATATATGGGTGTGGTGGTACTGGACAGATTCTTGTTTCTGCTCTGAATTATAGCTGATAAAAAGTCCGAGTGGTAACAAGCGACCTAAGACTCTAAACCAGCATAAACAAGCGATAACGTTACGCTATGCCGTTGCAGATTAGTGCTAGGCCCTACTAGTACAGACTGCTACAGACTGCGAACCGGTGGTTCCGACCAATAACCGTTTCACTGATGGCCCAGTCGTTCAGCTGAACTTTCTGTAGCGTGCAGAACTAGAACCCAACCATCGGCTGCCCGGTGGACCTTTCCAAAAGTGAGCAAGGTGTGTTCTCCGTGTATTCTCGTACATCAGCTGATATAACCATGACGTTGGGGCATAGAACGTATAAAGGACGACCTGCGATGCGGTCTGCATCTCCTCAGCCCGTTCGCCCCAACCGTTCTTAGCTCTCCTCTTTCTGTTCCACCTCATCATCTACGTACCACCACCATGAAATTCATCTCTCTCCCCGCCGCCGCTGTTCTTGCATTCGCTCTCCCTGCCTTTGCAGATACTCTCACGTACTCCATAGAGTACGACGATGCATCCCTCCCGCTCACATCCGTCGCCTGCTCCAACGGCGCCAATGGTCTCATAACTAAAGGTTACACCACCCTCGGATCCCTCCCCACCTTCCCCAATGTCGGAGGCGTGTATGGGACCACTTGGAACTCGACTGCATGCGGCGCGTGTTACCAACTTACCTATCAGAACGCGCAGATTAACGTCATCGCGGTCGACTACGCTAACGATGGGTTTAAAATGTCCGAGGAGACGATGGACACCCTCACGGGTGGGAGGGCGGTTGAACTTGGCGTAGTCGACGTCTTGGCGACGGAGATGGACCCATGGGTCTGCGGAATGTAATCAAATCGACAGCTGATAGGTCCGATTCCACCAAGTTTGTCCTCTGACGTTTATGATGATGCTGGTTGATAAAACAGGACAAGGAATTTCTTTTTGCTTGCCTGCGTGACGAACTCGGCAATGTGATGTATGCTTTCAAAGGAGATGGAGATGCTTTACTGTTGCTTTGGTGCCTTCCATTGGGAAGTATTTGTTTGGTACATACTGTAGCTTGTGGCAGTGAGATACTACACAACTACGCAAATTATTTTCTTCGGACCTGGAGGTGCTTGTGCCCCCATCTCTCATCTACAAGCTCGCGCAGCAACGGGGACGAAAGGTGATGCTTTGAAACCGCCAGCATGGAATCAATGTGACGAGGTCGAAATCCATATATTTTGTCACCATGTCGAGGCTCCGAAAGATTCCACTTCAAATACTTGGATTTGTGTCGTCACAAGGGAGTCCAGCCGAAGCGGAGCGTCGATCTTTCAATCCTGGTGCGAGCCTGCCAACTCATCCTGTCACGCTGATTCTCTAGTATCGAATAACGGTTCTACATCGACGTGCTGACATCTCGGAAACTATTTCGAGGACCTATAGGACATGCCTGAAGTGAATTAGCGCACGCGATGCACCAGATCTAACCACAAATGCCTGGATAGTTGGGATCACGCGGAAATCATTACATAACCACACTGTTCCCTGTTTTGACAGGCTTATTCTACTCCACGCGGCTCTTCGAGTGGCCAACCCATGATATCCCGAAATTTCAGCACAGGAATATTCGTCCGGTGATCCATGATATTGGCCATGGACAAAGAACCCATATCAGGCGCCCGGGATGGTAGGGGAGAAGCCTCCGTCATGAGAATAGGGATGGCGATGGCCCCCCCGACTCGACGTTTTCGCGACACTGTCGCTATGCTAATCGACTTCCTCTACCACGGCTCTCTCGGACGCCTTGCTGTCTTTGTGCGAGACCCTACGGGTACATCTGCCTGACAACGGTCCAACATTACCGTCTCGCTCGGCCAGCTGACCTTGCCGTTACAGACTAGAACCCGGATGTCGACTTCCCGGTCAGAGCTTTCCAAAGGTGAGCAAGATGACGACCTGCGATGCGGTCTGCGTCTCCTCAGCCCGTTCGCCCCGACCGTTCTGAGCACTCCTCTTTTTATTCCACCTCATCATCTACATACCACCACCATGAAATCCGTCTCTCTCGCCACCGCCGCCGTGCTCGCGTTCGCTCTCTCCGTCTTTGCACAGGTGACAGAGATTCTCTCCTACGACACGACATACGACGACCCATCCCTCTCGCTCGCATCCGTCGCCTGCTCCGACGGCGTCAACGGTCTCATGAGCAAAGGCTACACCACCCTCGGATCCCTCCCCGCCTTCCCCAATCTCGGGGGTGCGTACACCGTAACCGGTTGGAACTCGCCCGCATGCGGCACGTGTTACGAAGTCACCTATGGCAGCACGACGATCGCGGTCGACGTTGCTCTCGATGGGTTTAATCTGTCAGAGGAGGCGATGAACACGCTCACGGGTGGGTTGGCGGTAGAACTTGGTAGAGTCCAAGTTACGGCGACGGAAGTGGATCTATCCGTCTGCGGGCTTTAAGCAGTCATCCGATCAACTGGCTGATAGGTCCGAGTCTAACAAGTTTGTTCTCTGACATGTATGATGCTCATTGACGTGACGAAACAGGACAAGGAGACTTTTATTTTTTCCTTGCATGACACATTCGAATACTTGATACGTGCATTCATATTTTATTGCTACTTGTTATGGGGCTTTCACTTGGGTTCATTGGGAAGACGGACGCTCCGCGTTTGGTACGTCTCGTAACGTGTGGCAGTTAGATAAAGACTCTGAAGCAGTACATGTTCGCGCTACCTACTCGAATCGTTACGCCCTCTACACCCTCTACACCCATAACGTCGTGAGACAAGCACTATAGCGCTCGACCGTAGACGACAGCGCCATCAGCGGTTCTCTCGACAAGGTCCAGAGCCCCAACATCACAGGGATCGCCACCGCGCCCGCGATGCATTTCCGGGTTCGCGGCGACAGCCTGGTGGCACCGGCAAGCCATGTGGTACGGATGACGTTCGCGCCTTCCACGGCATGCACCAACACGCTGACCACGAGCCCCGTATACAATGTCCAACTACGCCACGGAAAGCGACTCAGTCCCGTCTTGACGAACCCGCAGTCCAACTCGGCCGGTCCGACGCCCAAGATGGGCGGGGACGCGTCGGTCGGGGCGAGTCGGTGTGTAAGGACGTGGATGGGCAGGAAGAGGAGGGAGGCGTACGCTGCCAGGCTTAGCGTGCTTGTGAGTTTGCGGGGCCTCGATCTCGATGTGAGACGTGAAAGGAAGAAAGGTTACGGGGAGTCATCAACTCTGTAAAAAAAAACATGGTTTGGTGTCTCTCCATTCCATCGACTCGGATCCACGTACCACGTATGTAGAACGCGCAACGGATTCTCTCTCTCCCATCAGACCTCTCTCCCCGGCCCCGGTTTCTTGAGGTCCACTCACAACGACGGCCCTGGGATGCTGGGACTGGGGCATAGTTGAACTCCCCGGAGACAAAAGAAATGTGAAATATATATAAATATATATAAAACATGATATATGTCCCAGATATCATTCATGATACACATGCCCACATTGACATTCAAAAAACTCGGAGATTGTGCTTACCTCTGCGTCTTTTTCTTCTTCTTTTTTTTTCGGGTGTGACCAAAGTCCATCTTCCTCTTCCCCTCCTCCCGCCTCACTGTGAACGGTGTGGGGGGTAGTAGGTGTGTCATTGGTCACATACGTAGTGGGGTTTTAAAGGAAGACTGCCGGTACCGAATCTCGATCCCCGCGAAAACGTCGAGTCGGGGGGGCCATCGCCATCCCTATTCTCATGACGGAGGCTTCTCCCCTACCATCCCGCGCGCATGATATGGGTTCTTTGTCCATGGCCAATATTATTGATCACCGGACGAATATTCCTGTGCTGAAATTTCGGGATATCATGGGTTGGCCATTCGAAGAGCCGCGTGGAGTAGCATAAGCCTGTCAAAACAGGGAACAGTGTGGTTATGTAATGATTTTCGCGTGATCCCAACTATTCAGGCATTCGTGGTTAGATCTGGTGCATCGTGTGCGCTAATTCACCTCAAGCATGTCCTATAGGTCCTCGAAATAGTTTCCGAGATGTCAGCACGTCGATGTAGAACCGTTATTCGACACTGGAGAATCAGCGTGACAGGATGAGTTGGCAGGCTCGCACCAGGATTGAAAGATCGACGCTCCGCTTCGGCTGGACTCCCTTGTGACGACACAAATCCAAGTATTTGAAGTGGAATCTTTCGGAGCCTCGACATGGTGACAAAATATGTGGATTTCGACCTCGTCACATTGATTCCATGCTGGCGGTTTCAAAGCATCACCTTTCGTCCCCGTTGCTGCGCGAGCTTGTAGATGAGAGATGGGGGCACAAGCACCTCCAGGTCCGAAGAAAATAATTTGCGTAGTTGTGTAGTATCTCACTGCCAAGCTACGGTATGTACCAAACGAATACTTCCGAATGGAAGGCACCAAAGCAACAGTAAAGCATCTCCATCTCCTTTGAAAGTATACATCACATTGCCGAGTTCGTCACGCAAGCAAGCAAAAAAAAATTACTTGTCCTGTTTTATCAATCAGCATCATACACGTTAGGGAACAAACTTGGTGGAATCGGACCTATCAGCTGTCGATTTGATTACATTCCGCAGACCCATGGGTCCATCTCCGCCGCGAAGACGTCGACTTGGCCAAGTTCTACCGCCAACCCATCCGTGAGGGTGTTCATCGCCTCCTCGGACATGTTAAACCCATTGTTAGCATAGTCGACCGCGATGACGTGGATCTGGTTGTTCCCATAGGTAAGTTGGTAACACGCGCCGCATGCAGTCGAGTTCCAAGTGGTCCCATACACGCCTCCGACATTGGGGAAGGTGGGGAGGGATCCGAGGGTGGTGTAACCTTTAGTTATGAGACCATTGGCGCCGTTGGAGCAGGTGACGGATGTGAGCGGGAGGGATGCATCGTCGTACTCTGTGGAGTACGTGAGAGTATCTGCAAAGGCAGGGAGAGCGAATGCAAGAACAGCGGCGGCGGGGAGAGAGATGAATTTCATGGTGGTGGTACGTAGATGATGAGGTGGAACAGAAAGAGGAGAGCTCAGAACGGTTGGGGCGAACGGGCTGAGGAGACGCAGACCGCATCGTAGGTCATCCTTTTATACGTTCTATACCCCAACGTCATGGTTATATCAGCTAACGTACGAGAATACACGGAGAACACACCTTGCTCATTTTTGGAAAGGTCCACCGGGCAGCCGACGCTTGGGTTCTAGTTCTGCACACTACAGAAAGTTCAGCTGAACGACTGGCATCAGTGAAACAGTTATTGGTCGGAACCACCAGTTAGCAGTCTGTAGCAGTCTGTACTAGTAGGGCCTAGCACTAATCTGCAACGGCATAGCGTAACGTTATCGCTTGACTACTGTACCGCAGGTTATTTGAGAGTTCTGGTTGGACGATGTGTCGGCTATGTTGAGTAGTTGAGACTCCCCCGGGTTCGGCCATGTTTGCAGATCCGGGCCTAGAGTAGGGATTACGTGATCCTAAACGAAACCCTGGATCCCAACTTCGACTGCTAGAACCTGATTCCTTCTCGCCCACCGTTGCCCATGGCCAAGACTACTGATCACCAGATTTGAACATTCCTTAGTCTTGTTCCCAACGTTATAGAGCACCATGCATGCGATGGCTTATTATGTCGGACTTGAAAGTCGGAGGCAAAATTCTAGTAAAGTTCTGTCAGTTTGTTGTGCTCTAGTCAGCATCTGCAAACATCTGCAATGGCGCTATGTAACGTTATCGCTTGACTGCTCTACCGCAGTCATTTGAGAGTTCTGATTGGACGATCTATAGGTGGACTAACCAAACAGAGACTAGTTTGAGCTTTTGGGTCGGCTGCGTTTGTAGATGCTAGTACTGATCTGCAAACATAACCGAACCCGTGCAAAGCAGACAGTAACGTTATCGCTTGACGGCTCTCTTAAGGCCCATTTGAGAACTCTGACTGGTGGATTTATCGATGATGGAACTTTTGGCGAGCTTTTTTGACTCGGCTTCGTTTGTAGATGGCCTCAACTACAAAACATACTAGGCCAACCCATCGTCCAACCAGAACTCTCAAATAACCTGCGGTACAGTAGTCAAGCGATAACGTCACGCTATGCCGTCGCAGATGCCTATAACGTCCGGCGCACTTCGTATAGAAGGGGGTACGCTCTACGTACATTCACTACATTTCCTTATTCGGACACCGCTCTCACGACGCGCTGGCTCTCTCAGACTCTCCTCCAGTATCATATGGCGGAACATCTACATCTGCACGTATGATCCCACCGCGAATGTGAATGTTTCGTCCCATTGCAGTTTATTAATCATCACCCGCTGCGCTGCACTTTGTACGATTCACAACCGCACACGCACACACACATTGGCCGGTGGCGAGCAAGATCTACTATACATGAGTGAGCCACAACTTCCAGAAGATGTTCCGCCACACTCCCCCGCATCGTTCTCACACGCACCTCGTATCGAGAATCGTCCACGGTGAGACGGGAGGAGGAGGGGGAAGGGGATGACGGACTTTGATCACACCCGAACAAAAATCCCACCCGAACAAAAATCACGCCCGAACAAAAAAAAAAAAAAAAGATGCAGAGGTAAGTACTAGGCACGACCTCTTTTGTAACGTGAATGTGGGTGCGTATATCACTGATACGTCATGTTTTATTATTATTTCACTCCAGGGAAGTTCGACCGACGGGTATGTACGTGGATCCGAGTCGACGGAACGGAGAGACACCAAACCATCTCTCAAGATCTCACACCCCATATGACAGGGGCAGAAAAACACCCAGATCCGGGGATCCTCTCGTCGTCGAAGATCATCTGCACAGGGTGTCAAAAGTCAGCCATATAAAACGATCTCGAGTCCAACGATTCAGATTAGTCGTTCAAGAGACACAGCAGTCATATACACAATAAGGAATTCGTCACAGAACAGCACACAAAAAAAGTAAAGAAAAAGTAAAGAGAGGTTTAGATCAACGGCAAAAGGTTACACTCGCGCGGGGCACCATAAATAAACGTGAAGAGTCACTGCAAATTAGTGTTAAAAAAATGAAAGCGAGCAAGGCCATCAGGGCCTCCCGCGTTAAACTTCCATCTGAAAGAGTGGACTACATAAGCGGTACGAACGACTAGAGTTACACCAAACACATGGGTGCGATGGGGGGTATAACACGTATTCGATGTCGAAAGTGATAAAAGAGCAAAGAACGTATGGCGGGTCGGTAAAAGGCGGAGCAATTGAATTCAATCGTTGGTATTCATTGTCTATTATCTATTGTTCATTGTTTTGACAATCTACTCATTGGCGACCTGGAACAGAAAGCGAGGTGAGCAAATGGGAAGAAGGTCCGGCGAGAGAACGTCAGCGTACCCTCAAAACGCGGGTTCCATGACTATAGTCAGTATCATCCTGGTAGCTCAGACGCTGCTCGTCAGAATGCAGCGCAGTCGACGAAGCCAACTCGGGACGGTCTTCGATGGTATCGGATTGTTGGCTGGGAGGTGGTGGTGAGGACAAAGTCGCTTCATACGGGTTTGGAAGAGCCTTTGACGCAGGGGCAACAAGCGGATATCCAGCAAACGGATCCGCATTGTGGGAATCATTACGCTGGGGATAATACGAGTCGACAGGGTATCCAGATTGCCATTGATGGCCGTTGCTCATGGATCCGAATTGCGAGCGTCCACTAAAGTGGGTATTCTGGGTAGTTTCCGAGGGTTTGCGGGTAACGAGGATGCCACCAGTGGCGTTGTTCGGACTGTTACTCGTGAGGGCTGTTGTACCAGCATCTGCAAGACCGACAGCTTCGAGGACGTCTTGGTTCGTCCCGCGTGGGTTCCGGAAGGTACCCTTGCTTTGGAGTTCATACGGTTGAGGGCCAGGGCCAGCAAATGCATGATACGGAGCTCGCTTGCTCGGCTCGCGAGCCAGAGTACCTGCACCCACACCCGCAATACCCGGCGTACCAGGCTCACTGACTTTCCTACTCCTTGATCGACCGACACCAGCCGCCGCCGCCGCAAGGGAGGCTGCACCGGCGGCGTATGGATCATACTGCGCCATCTCAGTCATGCCGTAAGAATTGTTCTGGGGATGGAGGGCGGGCAATTGAAACGTTCCGTGGCTATTATCCGAATAGCCATAGCCACCACCACCGCCACCGCCACCCCCGTCGTTACCACCCATATTGGGATACGAATAATCATCAAAGGGTGAGTGGGAAGAAACAGCAGCCTCTGCGGCTGCCTCGGCAACGTCCCTGTCAAATTTCTGGGCTCGACGCCGCCGAATGGCATTGACCACGAAGGCGATGACGAGCGCAACGACGATCACGCCAACAACGGCGAAAACACCAGCAACGGCGCCCTTGTTTGAAAAGAACCTACAAGGCAAGTGAGATGAGTTCAGATCTCGCACAGTAGTACGGCAGGTCCCGTGAGAGGGGAAAAGAAGGAGGTCCGTGCCACGCCAAAGCATGCGACACTTACGAGTTTGAAGACGTTGAATTATTCTGCGGGGTGGAGGTCACGGTAGGCGTAATGATCGAGGTGATTGTCTCGAGTGTACCTCCGGACGAAGTGACGATCTGGGCGGTCGTTGGCGACGGAGTGGTGGTCAGGGAGGATGACGAGCCAGACGTCACCGCGGAGCTCGACGATGACGAGGTAGCCCTAGAGGAAGTCGACGATGTAGATGTCGCAGCATTAGAAGTCGTAGTCGTGGGTGGATTGGAGGTGGGGGTGGGGGTGGAGCTGGCAGAGGGAGTCGCCGAAGTTGGAGCGCTCGACGATGACCTGGCGAGGACGACGACGGAATAAGACGAACATGTGAACGAGTAGTTCAAACTTACGGAGCAGATGTAAGGGAGGTGGCGACTGTGATAAAGGTGAGATGAGTGAACTGTGAACCGAAAAATGCTATACACACGGGAGCTAGTTGCCATGCTGATCTACCTCGAGACTGCGGTCAGCGCCAGCTTTGAGCTACTCGAGCACAACCTGAGCTCAGCGGTGGAGACGGTGAAGAGAGAGGGCATCTACCTTGTAGTTGAGCGGAGAGCTCGTTGATGTGCTGGCAGTGAGAATTTTCATTCAGCCAAACTCGATCAGCAGAGAATTCGGTTTACATAAGCGGATCAGACCGCGCGACGAACATGTACCAAAAAAAAACATGTACGACTCGTTCAACGCCTCGATTTTTTCCGTCGTGGCTGCTGCACCTCCTCGTCCCCGTCGTCATCCCCGCTGTCGCGTGCTTCATCATTAGAATCGCCCTCCAGCTGCGACTTCAACCCTTTCATCTTCCGTGTCTGCAGCTTGCTCAGATCCTGCTTTCCGATATGCACCCGTCCCCTCAAATCACCCATCTCGTCCACCTCCACGTTCTTCTTCCGGTTCCCCAATCCCTTCTCCACGTCCTGTTGCTTCACCTTGGGCCGTTTCATCGCTGCCTTCCACATGTCAGGATCCGCCTCTCGCCATCGCCGTAATGAAAGATCGAGAGAAGGCCCCATTTCCGTCAGTTCCACGCGTGGCACACGTGTTCCTGACGGCGTGAGTTTGACGGTGTACATCCGCACGTGTACCTTGGGCAGATACGTCGGATCATCCTGTTGTGATCCACCAAGCACGACCGTTGCGGTCTGATGCGACGGTGATGGTGCCACCGTAACACTGATCACGTGTTCCAGTCCAGGAAGACATATCGACTCGACCACTTCGCCGTTAAACAAATCCATGAGGAGGGACTTGAGCTGCACGTATCGAGGATGCGTATCGAATAATTCAGAAGCAAAATGCATCATGGGTTTATGTCCCGGTGTCGATTTAGGTGTCTGTCGATAAAGAGAGAAAGTGTGAACAGCAGGACCACGATGATATGTATGATACCAGCACACGAGACTCACCTTGAACGCAGCCATGCTTATGAACTTGTCCACGCCGAGTTCACACATGTCCAACATCCTCGAATCAAACGTTCGGGTAACGACAAGCCCGTTCGGACGTTTCTTGGTCGACTGCCCGGTCACAAACATCGACGCATCGTTTTTCTGAGCCCAAAACTCGAGCGTGGACACATCCTCGAACGGACGAACCACGTTCTTTTTCGAAAACGAGATCGCGTCGGGTTTCTTGAGTGCCATCTACGTGACGGACGTATTAGCACACCACGTCCGACGAAGCCACGTTCGAAAACGGTCCAAGGAGCGCTGGGGGGGGGGGGTCACGTACCAGCTCTTTCATCGCATTTTGGACAACCTCGCCCGTGTGTGTACCGCGCACGAACACCGCCGTCCGTGCATCCTCGACCTCCTTTGGTTCTCGCGCCTCCAAGACCCTCTTCGACCTCGCATTCCGTGGCTTTCTGGCATAGTCGTATAAGATCTCAGAACATCGCACCGTGTTTCGCGACGCATACAATAAGAAAGAAAAAAACCGCTCACATCGTGCGTAACATCTATACTTGCTCTCCTTTGGGCGTCCCGCACTCGCAAGGGGTATGGATATGACAGACGTATATCGGTCCTTCCCCCCCCTTGGTAGATTTTTCTTCCCCCTTCATCCTCCGCGTGGCACTTTACGCTTGTTTGTCCACCCCAAATCAAGCCTGGTCAGTCCCGAAAGGGAAACCCTCCCGTGTCTCTCGCACTCCATATCATGATCAGAAATCAGAAATACGGTCCATTCATTTTTTACAATTGAGTATGGGTATGGGTTGTGGCTGTTCAAAATCGATTTGATCGTTATCACCTATCAAAGAAAAAAAAACGTCGTGTTGCACCGCCTCTCTGATGATGTGGACGGGGGACGATGATGATTCGGGCACGAGCAACTCGACTCGAACTTTTGCCCCACCCCCTCCCTCCGTCCCGTCCAGGCACCGAGATAGACGAGTCGAAACCCAAAACACATCCACGCTACCTCGGAACCCCTGAAAAGCCTCGACCCAAACCTTGGTCCCGGTCAAGTCCGGACTCTGGACCCCTCGACGTCAAGAATGTTGTCATGCGTGATCGATCGATCTCCTTCCCGTGAGACTCGATGCAGGAAAAGAGAGAGAGAGAGGCACCAGGAGATGGATGGAGGACGCGTTTCGATAAACGTCGTCGCCGTCGGAAACCATCTGATAATGACGATCGAAACATAAGCACGTCACCACGCGTTGAACCTCTAACTTATTTCCGTTCTCACCGTGTCCCTCTTCACCTTTCTTATAGGTCACCCACTCTCACCGGTTGATCTCAAGGATCACCCGACCGTAATGGTATGGGAACCCCAACCGGACAAGCGGCCCGACGATCAAACCTGTGACCATCACTAAATACTATAGCACTATATATTGATTCGAATATACATATTCGCTCAAGAAAATTAATATGATAGTCAGACAGACACTATCCTATCACTGTCAAAAATTACATCGAGAAAATCACGAGTAAGAAAAAGAAGACTCCGTTGGAACAAACAGAAAAAACAATCGAGGGTAGTCATCGTCGTGGTTATGCACAGGATAAAAGTGGATTAAATGACATGGTATACGGAAACAAAGAATATGAGGATATGTACTCGCATGTCAGATCGACATCGCACTGATCAAGCAAGACAACGAAAAGACAAAGGGAAAAGAAGAAAAAAAGAAAAAGAAAAGAGAGATCGAGAACACACACAACACGAGGAGAGAGAGAGAGAGGGAGAGGGAGAGGGAGAGGGAGAGAGGGAGACCATTGTTCACACCCAGATTACCAGAGATTTGGGTATAGAAATTAAGGCAGATATTTTTTTTCCACGGTTATACTTTCATTCCAAGCGCAGCGGGGGAGTACACCGCAGCGACGGGGGATCGTACTTCATGTTGTGATTCTCCTCGGCGAGATAATGTGGATGGGTTCGCTGCATTTGAGGATGGAGATGACGGGTTCGAGTGTATGGCGACGGATCGAGCGACGGCGGTGAAGGCAGCGGTGGTTGGCTGAGATCGTGGGCTCCGCGATGCGTCTGATAAAGGTGAAGCCGAGAAGGTCCCTCGGTGAGCGGCAAGAAATTGTGCTGCTGCGACTGCTGATGCTGTGGATGGGGATGGAGCGTCCCGCCGAAGTGCTGGAGATAGTCGCCTTCCACCGAGTGGCGTCGGGCCTGTTCCAGACGGAGATGCTGTTGATGTAGCTGGTGCAGTTGTTGTCGGCTGAGCTCCTGGGAGTAGTGAGTTGCTGGAGAGTGGAGTCCGATCGACGAGTGCGAGGGCAGATGCTGATGAGACGAGTCCAGAGGAGGTAGTTGGCCGTGAAGCTGCTCCGGTTGCGCTCGATAAAAATGATCGAACTGCGCCATCTGCATCTGCGTCATTGCACAGTTCCAGGACGGAGAGCCGTCGAGACTGAGGGCGTGACTCTGAGTCGTATTCGTATTCGCCAGATCCGGATAGCCCCCCGCTTGGTTCTCGACATGCCCCCTCATCCTGTGGGATGTCGATTCGTCGCTTGCGAGGGTTACCTGGTGAATGTTCGATGGACCCGCCATAGGTTGTTGATTCGGTGAGTGCCGGTGGGTGGAAGGAAAACGGTGAGTCGTATGAACCTGTTGTTGGGGATTGTGGATCTGCCTCGAATGCGTTGTGTTGGTAAGCTGCTGCTGTGGCTGCTGCCGCTGCCAGTTCGCTGCTGCGTCCATAGATTGGAAGGGATAACTCTGGTTGATGGACCAATCCAGGCCCTCCAGCGTATGCGGGTTTTGAGGCGTAGTATGATGCGGGAGCTGTGCCTGGGCGATTGGCGGTTGTAGGTCTTCTAAATGCAGCTGCCCCTGGAATGGGAAGTAGGTGTTGTGTAGATTGTGGTGGGAGGGGGAATGATTGGGAGGATGGAGGGGGGATTGTTGCGGAGACGATTGCTGCGAGGGGCGGGAGTGTTCGAGCATGTGAGTCTGGACCACCTGCAGTGGGTGGACGGCTGTTGCTAGATCCGGGGCGACCATCCCGTGAGGAGAGGCCGACGTTGAGTGAGTTGGAGAAGGAGAGAAAGGACTGCGACTGCTGCTGCCCGTAGAATGTGGATGTAATGGATGCTGGGGGGACACGAAAGGACTGGCTGTGGTCACGAAAGGAATGATTATTGGGAGGCCGCGGATTGCTAAGGCTGACATCGGTATTCCAGCTGTCGTCATACATGACGCTGTCACCGGCCTCGTAGCCAGTACTGGTCCCTGGACGCTGATGCATCGGAATGGAGACAGGATTGATATCCTCCTCCTTGACATGGTCTAGATGGTGCATGATGCCATCCTGAGACGTGTTGGTGCTTGCCGCAGAAGGGGAAGTGTTGAGCGCAGCCTGGCTCCTTTTGCCTCTGGGCTGGCCGGCCTTGTTGGCGGCGGCCATGGAGGCATGGAGCGAAGTGAGGTCGCGCATCATCCTCTCGTTCTGGTCCTGTTTATCTGCATGGACTGTCTGGGCATGTTGACGTAGATTGTCGAGACGGGAGAATTGTTTAGAGCAATGACAAGTAAAGGGACGTTCGCCAGTATGTTTCCTGAACGGAGATAAAAAGAGATCGAACGGTGTGGGGCGGGGATAAGTGCCTGGGACCTACCTAATGTGCCTGGCCAAATGTTCGCTTCTGCTGAAGACCATACGACATTCGCCATAACCTCTGCATTGAAAAGTCTTTGCAGGGGTTGGGCGGTAGCGCTTGCCAACGCCAGCGGCGGGGGGCGGGGCGGGGAGGATGGGGGGATTGTTGTGGGCAACGAGGGTGGCCATGTCAGAGTGGGGGGATTTTTGGTCAGAGGATGGAGGGGTATCGAGGAGATCTTTTTCAGAGGGGAAATTTGACGTTAAAACGTTTTCGACGGTGTTTGCGTCGAGGGCGGACGGTTTTGAGTCCTCCATGGGCGGACGAGAAAAGAGGAACAAAACTTCTATAAGGGTGCCTGAAATCAGCACTGAAAAGGTTTGCAACTCAACCCTCAATTAAGGCACCGCGCTCGTCGGACTTGGAATTGGTTCCGACGCTCTGGTTCAGGAACAGCCCCGCCGAGCTACGGCACCGGTGGCATTGTCTTGCCGTGCTGACGCTATCAATCGAGACCCCCCCGACGACCCCCCGGTGACTTCACATGCCGAGTCCAGGCCGTCGTGGCTGTGTTATTTCCGTGGCCCGAACTCGTATATCGCCCTAAACAAACTTCTCTCCATTTCCGCCATCATTCATTCTTACGTGCAATCTGTCAAAGAAAACCCCACCGTCTGATTGGACTCGGCATGATTGGAAATCATTCTCGTCGTGGGTTAACAATGCGGCCCAAACCCTTGTGCGCGCGTCTACGACGTGTACATTGTCATCACGTCAGCCCGCCACGGGAACGCCGAAATCAAGCTGCCCGGTGCCTGGACAATCACCACCTTGTCTCGACGAGAAACAAGAACAAAAACTCGTTTTACGTTACCCCACAATCGCCAGCTGTGACCATTTTATTTTTATTTTGTGTGACAACGCGCCATGAATCACGCTATCCTGCGCCACATTTCCAAAAACGATCGACCAAAGAAAACCGAGTCGAGTTCGACCTTGCCCCTTGCAAAGGTAAAGATTGGCGTGCGGAGGCACGTACGTGCCCCTTGATGCACTGATTGATGTCATCCTTGGACGCCCAGCGCCGTACCGTCATTGCTCGGAGGCGAAGACAAAGTGGGTCGTCGAACCACCTCGGTCGAACACACCGTTTGCGGAGAGCGCAGGACGTGGGCATGAACCTACAAAGGGCCTAGAGCCTCGCTGGCACTGCCTGCCATTCGGTCTTGGCACGACGACAATAACGCCGTCCGTGCCGTCACTTACGGTGGTCCAACTAGAATGGCCGTGCGTGGGTAACCAGTTAACCAATGAGCAGTCCCAAGTTTGTCCCGTGGCTGGGTGAACGTGGCAGGGATGTCAAGGAATGCTGTTCGCTGGGATCGTAAGTGGAGAGAGTCCCGGGTTTCCTACGCACAGCTAGTGTACGTCCTTTGAAATCGGAATTCCAAATTAGAGTACGACATGGACATACTGTTTCATACTTACGGGAAACGGCGCCCGTGCCAGTCCCGATCTCAGTCTCGCACACTCACTCGTTCGCACCTCCACGGTGTGCGCGTGCACAACATTCCCTTTGTTCTATTCCAGTTTACATTTTACCCGAAGACAGGCAAGCGTTTCCGGCTAAAAGAATCGCTACCTTGTCGGAGACGTCACATCATTTAGCAAAGACATTGCAGAAGCCAATGCAAGAATCGTCCTCTCAGGTTCCCTGGCTACGGGATCGGGTTAGGACAAGCGCTGGTCGGTCCATCAACTAGCCGACCCCCAGGACGCGAGGGCTCACCGAGAGAAGTGGTGGATGGAAGTAGTTGTCACTCCACCCAACTGACGCCGAAGCGAGCCATGATAAAATCTCATCCTGTCACTGATACGGTGATTGACACGATGGAAGACAGACACTGACAGCGAAAAAGATGACAAGCCTGTCTTCCCGTTTGATCCGCTCAAGCGGAGAGAATGTAAAGTCGGTCAACGCTCGCCGTGGGTGACACCACACCCATCAACGGCTTGCCTGTGCTTCCCAGTGCTCTACTACCAGTCCACCGCCGAGTCGGTCGCCAGAAAGAGAGTGCACCTCCGAATTCGAACCTGCTGACCAATCCCGACTCCGATATCCACGCCTAAATTGTACAGCCGAATCACGACATGCGTCGCTGGCAGAGGTCACCAGGCGTGTCCACGTTTATTTCTCTTCTGAGGTATCCGACACCTTGGTCGACTTGGGATTGACAGTAAGCGAACAACACCATTTTGGAAACGGAATAATCCGGGAAACGCCCACAGTGTTGACTTGTCCCCCTTTTCTCCTCAGGTTTAAAAGGACACATCAAATCCAAGTGGGGAAACGTCACCTTGATCGGTTCAACACGTCGAAAGCGCGGCTGTATGGTATGATGATGCGAGTCATGACGACGAGAATGAGAATGGATATAACGGTGCGTGAAATGAAGTGGTAGTGAACATAGCCCGCAGCCCACAAGTGACATGATATGAGCACAACGGATGCATAGCGCTTCCTTGGCCCGCACACCCAAGGTCAGTTGAGTGATAGCCGCTATGTACACCCGTGTATTCGTCACGACCACGGGTTTTCGAAACAACAAAAAGATGGCTTGGCGTCGGCATGTTGCTCATTTGGTCTCCGTTCTAGACTCCTTTTGATGAATGCGCGTCCTTGCAAAGTAACATGATGGCATCATAACACCATAACATCCATGGGCGCCTTGGACAGTTGAATCAGTTGAACCCTGTCAAGGGCCGGTTCATTCCACAGTCGTCCGTTCGCACCGGAATTGGAATCGGTTTTCTCCTTCCTGAGACAAGGGACGACATGCCAATTTAAGTACTGGATTAAATGATTTCGCTCACTCGGTGGCGTTGTTCATGATGATCAGGTGCTCGTAGGTGTCATCCGCGGACGTCGTCGGAACGTACCGTTTGGTCTCCAAATGCATCCGCACGTTCGTTGGGACATTTGGTGAAATCAAACGACGTTCAGCTGAGGGAGGAAGCCGCGTGTCGAGTCTAGCCCAACATGCGACACCCAGCCTCCACTCGCACTGCACAGCGTCACCATCTCATCGATCACAAAAAGCGGACTCGTCCAGCTGGACATTGCAGACAGTCCTTGGCAGCCGCAGAGCCAGCGCCGAGCAACGCTTGGGCTTGGGCAGTAAGTAATCGTACCTCATAACGCATAGCATCGAGGCCAAGACAAACGTCACCGAAAACGTCAACGTTCCCGTCGAACGAACGCTATTCATTTGCATTTGCATCGTCTGTTACTTATGACATGATGCGTCATGCGCGCGAACCTGAGTGCACCGGTCAAGCTCCCAACTTGAAGGACTGTGCACATCCACATCATCGTGCTTGTTCGCCCCGTCTTATACTCGCCATGAGCGATCCATTCATACAATCCAATCACCGCACAACCAACCAACCAGCCACCAACAACGACAATGCCGACGACATGAACGGATACGTGTTATTGTCGATATCGGCTCATGGCCTGCACATGACCCCACTCTGGCTCCGAAGCGGCGAAGCCCAGACTCCGTTCCTTGGGACTCCGCCCTGATCGTCAGTTCCGTCGCCGCATCAGATTCACAGGCCCACAGTGTCAACGTTACTACCGTATAACCAAGTCCGACGAGGCTGATTCAAGCGCTGATTAAGATTGCCCAAGAGGAAAGGTATATTTGTATATAGTGGCGAGTGAGTACTGCCACTAGGTTCACTGCCCCTGCCACACCGCCACAGCCGTGATGATAACTCCAACCGGGAAACTCGTTCACGAGAGACGGAAGACGTGCTTGAGCGTCCCCGACGGTCGCGATTCGAATCGATAACGGGATGCTCGACATACATCAGAACGGCAAGGCTGAACGCGCCAGGATCCGTACGCTGTGCAAGGACTCGATGACTTACTTACTTTGGCCGTGGGTCACACGTCACGCGTCACTCGTCACTCGTGAACATTTCGGATCTTTCCGCTCGAACTTTTTTTTTTTTTTTTGTGTTCTTGTTTTTGTTTTCGTTTCGTGTTTTTCGAGCGCCAAGGCCCAAGGCTCAAGCTTCAAGGGGCGGTCAGGCCAAGGTTACTTCGTGCTAAGCGAATGCTAAAGGAGGTTACATGTACTATACGGACAGACCGTCATCTCGACGGATAACCCCGCCCTGGATCCTTCCCCCTCCCCCTCCTCTGTTCCACCGGCAGTATACGCGGTCGCTCGAACGCCGGTACATGCCCCTATGGCGCACACGTATAGTCACCAGTCACCAGTCACCAGTCACCAATCACCAGCCACTCTCATAGCACCGGTCACAAGTGTATCCATGTCATCACGGGACCCGGAACGCCAAACATCCAAACGCCAAACGCCAAACGTCCAAACGCCAAACGTTTCGATGACGCTTCGTCAACGTCGCAATACCCCAACCCCGACCCCAAGTTCGCAACGACCCCGCCCCGGGATCATATCGATTGGAGGCTGATACCGTCTCCGTCTCATTACAATTGCAATCGCTTTGCGGAGACGTAGGCGTAGGCGTAGGCGTACGTATAGGATCTCGAGAGACAGTTTCGGATGGGACCCCCGCATGTTGGGTTGCAAGCTGAAACACGATATCCATGTTTCGCGACACGGAACGAAGACATATACATATACATATACATATACATATTGGCGTCGAACGTTTGAACGTTCGAAAGTCGAAACGAAGAATAATATACAGATTGTATTCTTCACGACGTTATACGACGACGACAGCGCACACGAGTCCAACGACGAACCTCGAGACAGGTAGTTTCTAGCTGTATTCTTTGGTATATCTCTACGTTAGGGGATGAACGGGAAACAGACAACGAGAGAGAGGAAAAGAAAAGAAAAGAAGTAAATGGAGCAAGTAAGATGGCGAGCATCATCTATGTTGTCGTGGGATTAAACGAACACGTAGACCATATCGCGTTAAGATAAATTTGGATGCAGCAAAACATCAGACCGACGAGATATGCGCGCGGGGGGGCAGGAGGGAGCAATGGGTAAAAGGACGGGCGACGAAGGGCACTGCGAAAATCGACTAGGACTTGGACGGTGGCTTGGTCGTGGTCGCAACTCCAGACGATGGCACCGGAGGAGCGGATAGG
The DNA here is from genome assembly GCA_038093515.1 of Butyriboletus loyo. Classification (NCBI taxonomy): domain Eukaryota; kingdom Fungi; phylum Basidiomycota; class Agaricomycetes; order Boletales; family Boletaceae; genus Butyriboletus; species Butyriboletus loyo. Next base: position 42,616 of record JBBPSI010000051.1, read on the forward strand.
AGAGGTGGTTGATGCGCGGGCCGGGGTGCCGATTCCCCTTGCTCCTGCTCGGATTCGCCCGCGCCGGTGTCCTCATCGACGGGTTTCATCGCATCTACTACATCCGACTTCCGGGCCGGGCTCTCGTTCCCGCCAGTGAGCTGATGCTGCGCGTATCGTCGACGGGCAGCTTCTTCCTCCTCCGCACGACGTATGATATCTATCTCGCCCTGGACGACAATCCCATCGAGCCACTGGTGATGGACCAATTCAGACGCTTTGGCTCTCCGGTCAGGGAAGAGACGCAACATCGGCGACAAGAATGCACCAATTGCATCCGCCTCTTCTTTCGGAAATAAATACTTGTCGTGCAAGACGGCATCGAGTGGCCAGTAGCGTAACTTGTTGATATGCCGTAATTCACCTAGGGTGGACAGGAGAGAGCCGACGCTGTGAGCGATGTGCACGACGCGGAAGGAAAAAATCGGTAAGCACACGCACCCCTCCGATTGAAGAATTCTGAGCTGTATTTACCAGAAAACGCAACAGATTTCGGAAACTCGCCCATGAGTTCCATGATTTGGGCAATGTGGTCGTCGTCTTTACCGTAGCGTGATCCGGAAGCTGGATCGAACAAATAGTCACCACCCGTGATGAGCTCAAAGATCTGTGGGGGGTTGTCACGTGATCAGTCAGACGATCATGTGAGAAGCCATCTCACCACACATGCGACGCTCCAGATGTCAGCGCTCGAATTCCACTTTGCACCAAGAATAACTTCAGGGCAGCGGTATTGTCGCGTCTGTATATCGTCCGTAAAGTGATGTTCCGTCCAAGTCGCTGAGAGAACAATATATGAGTACTCGAGGCAAAGATGATCAAGAGGGTGACAGTCCACGATCACGTACCGTTCCCTAGATCCGCAATCTTTACCGTGATCTTTTCCATACCTTCGAGCATGCTCGAAGTCGTTGACGTATCGGCGAAGCTTTGCTGAGGTGATTCTCCGGACATAATGGATGCAGAGAGCTTCAGGTCTGAGGAAATCGGATCACCGGAACCAGCAGGCTTCGTGGTAGACGGTCCTTGCGATTGTGAAGACGAGGAACCGGCCGTAGGATGATCAGGCGCCATTTGGGTAAGCAATGATGGTCCTGGCGGGTGTACTGGGTGAGGTGATGTCATTTTGTTGAACCCGGAATCCAGGGAAATGTTGGAGACTCGGTCTGCCATGACCTCGGCAGAGTCCGGTCTCCTGGAGCTTGAACTTCCTTCTGCGATGCCTAGGCTAGCGACAGGGGCGGATCCAGAGGAATCCTCTTTCGTGATGGGCATGGAGCCGGAGCCGTAGGAGCCGGACTTGGACGCTGGTTCACCGTCTATCTTGCTCATGCCAAACGCAAGCTTGTCGAACATGGGACTACTACCATATGACGATGACGGGGATGGGAGTGGTCGCGATCCGGTGATGAAGACCGACTCTGAGCGTGGGGTCTGGTTTCCCCCGCGCCCTTTTGAGGGTGGCACACCAATTAACCGGGAGCGCGGCGAAGTAGCGTTAGCAGACGCAGCCAACTCGGCTTCAATGATAGACTCGACATCGTCGATACAGATGAGCACATTTTCTGGCTTCAAGTCTGGACAATATGTTAGCGTCTGCCGAAAAATAAAAATAAAATAAATAAATGAACACAAAAAAGGACGAACCAGTGTGGATGACACCGCAGCAACGATGCATGTAGTCTAAGCCAAGCAATACTTGCTTGGCTATTTGTTTCACCAAAGGCATGGGGACACCCTTGTTTTGATGCCGTTTGATGAGGCCAAGTAGATTTTCGCCGAGGACCTCAAACACCATGCAGACATGCGTGCCATTTGGTCCCTTGTGTTTGAAGTGGTCAAGAAAGGATATGACGTGCGATCTGCCAGGATGGGTCTGTGATGGGGAAAGTGGTGGGTTTGGGTTTTCAGCAGTGGGGTGAACTAGGGGCGTAGAAGAAGTGATGAGACGTTGTAGGAGTTTGATCTCGTCCAAAGCGGTCTCCGTATATCTTGGGGCGGATTTGACCACTTTAAGGGCGACATGGCGATTCAACCTGATTTGCAGAATAGAATGTAATAAAATGGGATATGAGAGACAGGGTCACGAGAAGGCCGGCGCTTGCTCACTTTGTATCCTTGGCGAGCCAAACTGTTGAAAAATGGCCCCAACCGAGTTTTCTGACTACGATATACCTACCGTCTGAAAAGGCATCGCCAATGTGGACGGGATGGTAGCCTCCTTTGACGTAGTCTTCCCAATCCTCTTCCTCCTCTGTCATGATGGATTGTGAATGAGATGTATAGGAACCGTGAGACATAGCGGTTTTTCGGGGGTATGCTGTAAACGAAAAACGATAAGGCCTTGGTGGAAGCATCGCGATAAGGAGGTTCGGAAATTCTGATAGCAAGCGAGATAAGGTTACCTGCGGTCTAACAGGGTATCTGGTGGATTACGTTTTTGAATACGAGCAAGATGTTACTCGCTGTCGAATACAACGCCGGCAAAGAAATTTCAGCGAGTGATGTCCTGTGCGCCGTCGCTGCGCAGGAAAAGTGAGATGCTGCTCCGCACCCTGCATTACCATATCAGGAAATAACGTGTTTCATATGATTGGTCCGCTGACTAAGCACCTTTTACGACCCTGTGCACACGACCAACGACAGAAAAACGATGTGAAACCGGGTTTGATGTCTGGCTTGGTAGAGTATCTGTGCACCAATTTTCTATTCTTTTGGAGGTCGGGCAGTGAACACACTCGCCGGGTTTATCTCGGTATCGTGGCGCTCATCGTGGGACCATGACTATACTTTTTCTTCCATGATAGAGTGGATGAAGATCTCATATTTCATGTCTCGCATGTCGACGCTCGCCAAATGTGGGCCGGGTGATTTCAGAGGATTGCGCTCGCCTTCGCAATGATTTCGTTCCAGCTGTAATCGTTTCACTGATGAGTGTTATCAACGTCACGAAGAGTACCAACGCAGGCCGCGGGTGCATTCTACTGAACTACCTCCCGGTCCCGACCCACTCGAAGACACGCAGCGTGGAGATATCCTACGCCCGCTTTACCTGCTACCAGTTGCTTACACGTGCCTGCCTCGTGTATTGCGGCACCCCGAACGGTCCCATGCGCTCAGGATTGATCCTGATCGATCTTCTGATTTGAGCCGTTCTCAGCAGTGTCAACCCCGCACAAGGCGTATTCCGACTTGTATGCTCCACGGTCTCGATGGGCTTTGCGCACCATGCACAGCCCACGTGTTTTGGAACGACCAACTCCTTACAGCTCGCATAACCTTCCTTCGCCAGCGCTCACATCCGCTCATTATAGATTACGCGTCCCGAGTGGTTCTTGCTGCTGGAGTACACGAGGCACATCCTTACCGTATCACTTTGTGTGCAACGTTGCGTGCGACTGCCATCCCGCAGCACATCCTTTTCTTCCCTCCCCAGAGCCTGTACGAAAAGCGACCCTTCTTGGCTTTGCTTTCTCGGACAACGGCCTTGCATCTTTGCTGATGTCCGATGTTGCCTGTTGATCTGGACGACGAACAAAGGTACTGTGGCTCCCTTTGCCCCTGGATCCTATGGTGCACTGATGTACATCCAACAACGTCTCGTGTCATCAAGGGCTAAACTCGCTCATGAACATCCCACAGACCTTGATTCTAGCCCATCCTCGCCATCGTCGGCCGTACCTTCATTCCTCGACTCCCGACGTCGTGCGAAATCCGCATCACGTCATCGCTCACGTACCACCACTGACGAATCCAGTAGCAGCCACCTCTTAGCACGTCTCGTTGCCCGGGAGGAGGAAGTCCGCGAAATAAATGCAGCTCTAGCCATCACCACCGAACGCCTCGAAGCAGAATCATCCCGCGCAAATGCCGCAGAACGTCGCGCCCTCGATTACTTTCACCGTCTGCGGATCGCAACAGACAATCGTGAACGTGCAGAACAAGAATCGGCCAGACTCAGAGAGGAACTCAAGTTGTACAAGCTACAACTCGAGAATGCGCAGAAAGAGATCTTTCGAGCCCAAGATATCATTGATCAGGTAGCTTCCCAGCGGAACGAGGCAGAGGCAGAGGCTGCGAAAGCTAGAACAAAGGCTCGGAAACTGCAAGAAGAGAAGCTTGTCATGCTCGCGCGCGAGGAGGGCCACAGAATGGGATACAAGGAGGGGCTATCCATTGGTCGCAGAATAGGCCATGACGAAGGTAGACGTCGCCGGCTCACAGGGCCATCAGACCGACCTCCTCATCACCCTCTTTCCATAGAAGATCGTGAACACGACGAGGGCATCACGGATGAGGAGAGTGATGACCCACGACCCCGTATTCAGTTACGCTCGGCTACGTCAATTCGAGGACACCCGTACGTCAATGATCGCGTTGCACGTTTCTTGTTACCCACGCTGACCACAGAATGCGCTCCGAATCGGCGCCGCCTGTACGTACGTTCCAAATCGCCCCACATATGCCTCCGCTTCCTGTCCCATCGCGCAATAATTCTGTCCGCGCGCACACGCCTTCTCACGAGCGTCGTACGCCCTCCCCGCCTGATGAACCTGATGAACCAGAAACCATTCACCCGATTCCGATTCCGATCCGCCCTAGCCCCATCCTAAATACCCAACCCCTCAACGTCCCTCCCGAGGGATGGATCCCAACAGCTGATTCTCACACGTCCTACATATCTGTGCCACCCCCGCACGGATTGAAGCAACCCGTCTTCACCTCACCCAGTTCTGCTGCGACCGAGATCCAGGATAGGCGACCTACGCATCGACAAGAGTCAACGCCAATCCCACCCCCTGTCCGGACGCGCGACTATGCTTATCAGACGTCCGTTCCGCCACCTATTCCGGTTGTACGCTCGTCCTCGCTCGCTTCCCGTACTTCGACCCATATTTCGCAATATGATCTAGTGAGCAAACTTCCTGGAAGCTCGTTACGGAACGAGATTCACATCGGGAGGGCAAGGAGTGGGAGCCAGCCCTCCAGGGATAGTACGTCCCGAAACGAGCATCGTGATGAAGAACGTCGCTATTCCGATAGGACAGAGGCAGAAAGCATCATTGAACAATGGCGCGCGGATTCCGATGTTGCGACCTCGCCGAGGAATCCGCCACGTTCGTCTGTAAGTGTTAGCTTTCCTCTCTCTCCATTGCCATGTTGACGCTCGGGTTGTATGTACCGAAAGACGCCAGCCGCACGTTCGAACCAACCCTCGCACTTTTATTACCGACCGCGGGAGATCGTGACGCCCGCACCCCTCGGGGACGTCGGCGCAGACCCACGGGCTCGTACGCCTGTCCAGACAGACCCCACTGTAACACACCCCCAATCGCCACCCGACGACTCTGCTGCCTCCTACCCCGCACGCGTCCGGTCCCCATTCGAGTATCTCCGCCAGCGCTTCCGCCAACGTCCCTCCTCGGGCAGCAGCATCCCCAACATTGTCGTCGAGTCACCGGTGAGCATTCCCGTACTCGCACATTGAATCGCACTCACGAAGCGCCGTCGTCTGTGCACATACGTGCGCATGCAGTCCGAACCTGAGACGACCATATCGCCGTCTGCGACGATCCTGGCGCACCCGGAACTTTTGAGTCCAGACGCTGCTAACCGGCCGTTGCCTCAGGACGATTCGCACCAACACCAACGTGAGCACCGCCACCACCAGCATCATCATCATCATCACCACCAATCCCAACCACCACCACCACACCACCGTCCCTCAACATCTACGTACGACGCTGCCCCGCGTTCTGGGACACCATCCACCCCCTGGCCATCTGGATTTATTCCCTATCCATCAGGGTCGGGACAAGGCATGTCGTCCAAATCCGGTTCTGACCCCGCAGGGGACCGGCGTCGCGCGTATCCCAATCCTAATCCCAATCCCGACTCCGACCCCGCGCCCGATTCGAATCGGTCCCATCATCCACACCCACCCAGCGGATATACCCGGACGCGTACGCAAAGCGCGTCGATGTATGAGGTTGCGCCGCTTCCGCCGGGGGTGACGTACCCGGCGCCGCCTATCCGTCCGCATACGTCACATCGGCGTTACAAGGACAAGGATCGGGAAAAGGACTGGGATCGGGATCGGGATTGGGACAGGGATAGGGACAGGGACAGGGACAGAGCTAGAGATGTCGTCCGTGATCGAGATTGGGGGCGGGAGCGGGATAGGGAGCGGGATAGGGATGTAGAGAGGGATAGGGATAGGGATGTGGAGAGGGAAAGAGTCCGGAACAGAGACAGGGACAGGGACAGAGACAGAGACAGAGACAGAGACAGAGACAGAGACAGAGACAGAGACAGAGACAGAGACAGAGACAGAGACAGGAGGGGAGACTCGGGGAGAGACTACGAACGCGATCGCGAACGGAACAGGGACAGAGACAGGGAACCAGACCGAGAGGATACCGAATTCGACGAAGAACTCACGCGGTCGCCTGCACCGCTTCAACGACCCATCTCGCTCTTCGATTCGGACGAGGCGTGAGTATGTCATGATTCATGATCGTGACGGGCTTCAACGCGTTTTTTGTCCCCTTCAATGGACGCGACGAATCGTATCGAATCGTGTGTATGCCCTGTGATCCCCCTGTTTTTTTTTTTTTTTTTTTTGTTCATGCTCTCAAATTTTCTTATTCGATTCTCGGATGCGGTATGTATTCTATGCCGGCCGTGGCCATGCTTGCGTTTCTGGCCACGTCTCTTCATAAACATGTATTTTGTATGTATCGACTCCCCTACGTACTCGGTCTCCTCGTACTCAAGTCCTCACTAAACGACGATTCGTGTGAGCCGAATACAATCCAAGGTTCTTCCAGCGACACACCCTGCATATATTCTCGTCTTGATTCGACGAGATGATCCTACATCTCGTTCGCAAACGTACACCGTCACAAGTACAAAACTCGATTTTCGCAAAAAAAAAAAGAAAGAAAGAAAAAAGGAGGAGAGACCCGGTCACCGACATAGTAGACGGGCATCTCCAAGACTACTTACAACCCAGTCCACTCCAACCCCTCGTTGACCACAAAGGTCGCCGCCAACGGCAACACGTCACTGCTCGGTCCCACGCTCAACCCATATTCCCCCCGCTCGATCACCCAGCGGGAGATCCGATCTTCCCAGTAGGACACCGCGAGCTTGTCGAGCGTCAACACGACACGCTCGCTCGCACCAGGAACGAGGTCCTTGACCTTTCCAAACGCGCGAAGCAGGCGCGGCGGGTGGGTCACGTCGGACGTCTTGGGCATCGACACGTACAACTGCACGACCTCGGAGCCGGTGACCGGGCCAGTGTTCGTCACCGTGACCGTGGCCGTCAGGCTGAAATCGCCGTTGGCGACGGTAGGTGTGGACAGTTCAAGGTTGGAAAAGGCAAACGTGGTGTATGAAAGACCGTGTCTGTCATGCCATCATGATCATCATCATGTAGGGAAAGCGGGACCCATTAACCGCCCGTCGCACGCTCGGCTTGGCAGACACGACTCACCCAAACGCAAATTGAGGGGCGATTCCGCGGTGTTGAAAATGTTTGTAACCCTATTGACCAGAAAAAAAAAAAGGGTTATATCCGACGTTCGTGCACACGTGGCATATACGTACGACGAACAGGTCTTCTCCGTAACGCACGACGCCGTTCTCCGAGTGGAAGTGACCGTGGGCAGCGATGTCCTCGAGTCTCTTGGGGAACGTCAATGAAAGTTTTCCTGATGGGTTCTTCTTCCCGAAGAGAACATCGGCGATGGCATCACCGGTTGCGTTACCGAGGTACCAAGAGTGGACGATGGCAGGAACAGAGTCCGCCCAGGGCAGCGTTATCGACGAACCCTAACCATTTTCGGAACATCTCAGGGAATGCCGAGAAATGACTAGGAAATAGACCTTACAGATTGAGTGACCACAACGGTCTTCGGGTTCGCGGCCGACACTTTCGTGATCAGTTCGTCAGTTCGACCGGGAAGGCCCAAGGTCTTCCTGTCGTAGCCCTCCGTCTCCCAATCGGCATTCAGGCCAACAATGGCAATGACAGCATCCGCCTCAGATGCCAGCTTGACGGCTTCAGCCATTTTCTCGTCAGGATCTTGGACTTCTGCGCCGCCAAGACGGACACCGGGATTGCTGTCTTGAACCATCTCGTCCTCATCGCCGTCTGCGGGGGCTCTGACGTTGCAAAACTCAACAAGGATGTTGTACATGACGCCCGCTTTGAGGTCGACCCTACCCTTCTCCTCTTGCGACCCGCTATTGAAGAACGATTCCCCACGGCGTTGACGCGTCCAGTTATCAATGACCAGCTTGCCGTCGACAAAGAGCTGGAAGGGAAACGGATCAGGACGACATACACTACAAAGGGAAACAGCATATCCACCTTGGCCCTTCCAGATACAGTCAGGCCAAACTCGAACGTGCAGTCGCGGGCCCTGGGCTTCAGTTGGCCTTCAAGTTTCATGGTCCACCTCCGGGTGATACCTTTGGGTGCGGATGTACTGATGAAGATGCGGGTCTCGTCCACAAGTCGCGATTCGTAGTGCGTGTCCAGGGCAACCATGCTCTCGTCGCTTTCGTGCGCATGCCAAGCACCCATCCATCCGCGCTCCCCAGATGGTGTCGTAAGTTCGAAGTCAAGAGTGGGCATCTCCATGTATGCTAATGCACTAGTCAGTCAGTTACCTTGGGAATAAAAAAACGACATACTACTAGCGCCCTCGCTGTAAGTAACCTCGACATTTGACGGAAGTGCGTTGATGATACCCTGGTACGGGGAGATAAAGTACGAAGGCTTCAAGGCGGCAGAACCACCGCCAGACAATACGACAGACTGTGCGTTACCACCGACAATCGCGAGCTTCTTCAACTTTGTGGGTTGAAGAGGTAACAGATTATTATTGTTCTTCAAGAGGACAATGGATTCTGCTGCGAGCTTGCGCAAGAGAGCTTTGTCTTCTTCACTTTCCACAGTCCGTTCAATGCCATCTCCGTCCAAGATCTGAAGGAGACGTTAGTATATGCTATAGATGATGTCGGTTGGAACATACTTCTGGAGATTCTTGAGCGACTCGTTTGGCTAATTCGACCACCTTTCTCGCGCGCTCCTTAATGGTCCGAGCCGTGAGCTTCCGGGACACAACCGATCGGTTCATAAGATCAAGCGTCCGCCATTTATTTGTCCCCGGCATCTCGAGGTCCAATCCAGCATTTATACTGAGGTCAATGCTATAAACCCCAAACCTGGAGAACAGCTCTCGTTCAATTTCCTCAGGAGAGATCGATCCAGGCATACCAATCACTCATGATCACCCCATCAAATTTCCATTCATTCCGAAGGATGTCTTGGAGTAAGTGGCGATTCTCGGACGCGTGGGTGCCATTGACACGGTTATAGCTGGGGGTGCGAATGAAGGGTGGTTGGTAAGATACAGAAGAATGATGCCTTCAGGAACACTCACGCGGTCATGAAGCACCAAGGTTCAGCATGCTTTTGCGCAAGCATGAATGGCATAAGGTAGATTTCACGGAGAGCACGTTCGCTGAGTACGCTGTCGGAACCCATTCGATCGTTCTCCTTGTCATTGCAGCTGGGATTAGAAATGAGCAAGTTTCTAGAAGGAGAGGATATAGAAGACATACACAAAGTGCTTGATAGTGCTTCCAATACCATTTTTCTGAACACCTTTCACGTAGGCAGCAGCAATGAATCCAGAAAGCATGGGGTCTTCCGAAAAACTTTCGAAAGCCTATCACATGTTAGCATATATCCGACAATAACTTCTCTGCAAGGCTTACCCGTCCTCCAAGGGGGTTCTGTATGGATGATGCGCGTGAGTTGGTGTAGGATAATTTAGGATAGTCATACCCTTTGTATGTTACAGGTTGGGGCAAGGATAACAGGAGCAGCCCTGAGCTTGGCTTCGGCCGCCAGAAGCTTGAATCCGGCTTGCTCGATAAGCTGGGTGTCCCAAGTTGCGCCAAGCGCAGTTGCTGAGGGGAGGCACTTTGCAGGGGTGCTCATGAAGAAATGGTTTCCTCTGATACCTATATATAGGTGAGTGATCGGTGGAACATGACGGGGCGATATACTTGCCGTTTGGACCATCGCTGACCTAGTGAAAGGTGAGAACATCAATGGAGAGGTAAGCGTTGGCACTGACTTTGATAGCTGGTATTCCGAGTCGAGGTATCGCATGTGTGTGCCAAAAGCCAACACCGGCAGTCAGCAAGATCGCCTCGTCCGTGGTGAGTTGCTCCACGATCTTGTCGATATTTGCATTGGCAAAATCTGAAGGGGACATTTGGTTCTGTGGTGAGAATACGCTACGACGTCCTGGAAGAGAGAGATAAAGAAGGGGGGGATGATCTGTCCTCCCTCGTCCGCTCTCTTATGTGCCCCATATGAAAGCACGTGGCACGCTCGGAGTAATATCGATGTCCGAGGTTCCTCCGAGCCAGCGCAGAGGGGATATGCCGCTCCACAATCTGTTCAAAAACCGCTGTGAACATGCCAATAGAGTGGCGACCGGTGCGGAGTGCCGCAGAGGTTGCTCGCACTGGAATTGAGAACTCTTGCCAGTGGCCTGTAATGTTGATGGCAACTCAACGACTGCCAGCATAGTAAAGTGTACGGAACATCACGGATAATTTGAAACGGACCCCGGGAAGAGGTGGTGTTTTCGGTGGGGGGGAAATTTAAAAAATCGCAGAGTAAGATCATGACGGTCCCGGAGGACTTCGGTTGATTTTTGAATCACGTGACCTGCGCGTACCCAGTAGTTGGAACGCGTCGTGATTTGTTCTTTCTCCTGTGCTTCATTGACACCGAACGAAAATGCACCGCTCGCAGGTGAGTAGCGGCAGTCTACGTTTCCCCAGACTTGCGTAACAATTCCGTTTCGTCTTTAGCAAGGCCCATCTGCATCCACTTCAGCAGGAAGCTTCAAAAGACAGCTCTCACCTGACATGGCTGTTGCACAGGGAAGCACCGTTACGTCCAAGAAAACCTCGCGCCGTCCTACAAAACGAGTCAGGCCATCCCCGGAAATACCACAGCCTACCCGCACGACGCAGAACACAGCACGTTCCATGCCAACCTCGCCAGTCAAGTTACCCAAGGCACGCATGCCAGCTTCCGCAAGCGACCAAACGATCAAGACAGGCGAGCAAAGCCGACCAGGAATACACCAGCCCGTAATTGCTCCCCAACCAAGCGTAACACCGAATGCAACTTTCTCTGGCAACTTTGATTTATATGGAATGTACTTGCCCTTCCTCGCCAAACTCTGTTTACCACCAGGAGCAACGACACCCGATTATTCCGCCGTATACGACAGGATCCTCGCTTCCCAGGCCAAACACGATTACACCGCACGCTGTTTTATCGCACCTCAGAAGGCATCCTCGTCTCCCGCGCCTCATGGTCGGTTTGAGAGCTTGTCTGTGTTGGACCCTATGGCCGAACGCCCATTTGACATCACACTCGATTCCTTCACGCACAAGAAATCCCTCACGTTCACCCCCACTGAGCGATCGTCTTTCCAGGCCCCTGAACACAGCACCCCAGGGCCCGGTCTCGTTTGCCACACCGGACTACTCCCGGTCTGTGGTATAAAGAGTGCCAAGGGTGTTTTCAAAATAAAGCGCGTCTGGGAAAACGAACAGGACGGTTCGGTAAAGGAGCTCTTCGAAGGTTTCTTTTCCTTCAGCGTGTGCTATGACAGCATGTACCGAAAGGCGGGCCATGGCAATGGAGCCAAGTACAAGTTTGCCTTCTGGGGAGTAAGGGCCATGAAGGACAACACGGGCAAGGAGATCGGTCTAGGACCGAGCAAAATCATGTGGTAAACCGATGTTTGAAAGGTGGGATGTATTACTTAGCAGGTGAACTTTGTCATTCTATTCATGTCCCTTTCTCGATTTGTGGAAAGCACCATTGCTTTCGTTTTGCACTCCCGAATCCTTTCAAATGTCGGTCAACTATGGCGCATCATGCTGTGATGGTAGCTAAAATGCAGGCTTGAATCTTCAAACGGGTGAGTCGTTCATACCGATTGACAATGAGCGAGCCAGACCCGGTGTCCTTGAGGATGCATGCATGTGCGGGAAAGACACAACACAGCATTAGTCCGTGTAAATCCACGTTCATCATGAGCGATCATCTATATCTCATCCATCACGGCCACGTCGAGAGATTAATGTATCAGAGCTAGGCATCTCGACCGTCGAGCTCATGAACGGCGTGTTGTTCACGACGATCCGAAACTCTTCTCTCGTGCGGAGGTTACCCATCATGCGTACTTGGCAGAGTTATCTTTCCGAACCGTGGACCGGGAACCCGCTTCGTTGGCGGCGCCCACGCTGATGTGATGTTGGTGTCGGGGAAGCGGGTTACGAGGCGGGTTCAGGCTCCCCCACATCGAAAAGAACGATCGGTCCCCGATTTCAACCGTTCCCAAATCTTGTGCGTCACGAGACGCAAACTCGAGGCTGCCAGCCAGCACGTAGTGCCACATGGGTCTTTCCACACTATTCACCGGACCGACGTGCACGACGAATTCACGTCCGAGTCATCGCACACGCTCTGGAGAAGATATTTGATTTGCGAAATAAGAGAGGCCGGCGATGTCACGTGATGGAGGCGAGTGATTATGATTATGATTATGATTATGTATGTTGAGGATATATAGATCGCAGGACGCGGCGAGTACGAAGATGTACGCTGTTTATCGGGATCGGAGGGCCGTGCGAGGAGGAATCGGGTGGATTTCTAATCGTTGTTAAAGTCGGACTTGGACGCGAACGCGGTGAACTTACGGACAGAAAGCGGTGAAATTAGACTTGACTGCTTTCCAGCCGCGTCCGATCAGATTGGATTGGATTGTAACCCGTGAATGTTCGACACCGAGAGAGTTGAATGTGTTCGTTGTTGAATGCGGGTAGAGGGAGTGAGTGGTAGGCGGTCGTGGAATACACGACACGAAAAAAGACGTCTGGGAAATCATCTCGTCGTCGGGTTATAGGCTGGACTTGGGCTTTAGCAGACGCTACGAGGACAAAGAGGTTTGGTCTTCAGGGTTTCATCGTCACTTTATCGTCTGGGCATTTCGTGCACTCGAGAACGTGACATAGGACGCCGACGCGAGTGCCTCTACGACGAGTGCGCGGGCTCAGATGAAGCGACTCGAAGTAAGCCCGAGAGGGATAATCGATGATGTTGGGTGGTGTCTCGGGCGAGTAGCTACCGCGAGCCCCACCATAGACGAGCTTATCAGGACTCAAACTTGATAGTGCTGCCACGGGCCACGGGGTAAGATGAACTCTTCCAGATAAACGTGATTCAGAAGAGTATCTACATGGTAACGGATCATGTAAGTCAATGGGTGCCATCGCTGGTACCTGCGCCGAAACACATCCACGAGGGAAACGCTATCGAAAGGATGGTCTTGCCTGACTGTCGCTGATGTGATCGAATGAGTCCAACTCGGATAGGTAAGTGAAAGGAAGTACGCGCACCATTAGACGGACCGGCCCGGCGGAGGGTGGAGATGGATCATTCATTTGTTGGGCCTAATACGAAATGAGCTTTTATAACATGGTACATAATAATCAGAAAAAGACGAACCGAGGCTGTTTGCGTTTGATCTGTAGAGCCTTGTCCACTAGGAACAGCATTTTTGTCTGGATTGCGGGGGTCAGCAGCCTTGGTACTAGGTGGTTTATCCTGTAACATCTAATGAGTCGTTCGTTGCACTGATAAACTCGAGGATCGACGGAACCTTTGGTTTTGGAGCATATTTTGCGACCGTTCGCTAAGATGATGTGTTAAACGTACCGAATCCGATTGTGTATGGAGACTCGGAGCACTCACTCGCCTACGTTGACCTGCAGCCATCCACGATGGACCCTCATTCATGTCGTCTACTCTCGCCGGCGACTGGGAAGGAGATTGATTACCGGGATGCGAAGGCGGCTTTCTGGGAACAAGACGGGGCGTGTGTGAAGTGGGGCCCTTCAAGTTCTCGCTCTTCTTGATCTTTGTTTTCACCCATTCTTTGAGCTTTGGAACGCCACGAGATGGCTCGGCAGTGTTGAAATGTTGCCGTGGATGTAGCGATGGAAGGGAGGTCACTGGTAGATCTGACGAGTGCCCCACCCCAGAGACTGCTGTAGATGGTGGCTGCAGCAGCGTCAACACGGAAGTAAGAGGAGAATATAGTGACCACTGACCTCGTCGAAGTTGAATTCGGGAGCGGTCGCGCTTGGCAGCACGTCAACCTACATGATCGTGAGAACTCACGTCGAATGGGAAAAGAACGAATGGATACCTCGAGATCACTATTGCTGTCTCCGCCATGTATCTTGGGCTCGGTTGGGTTTGATTTCCTGTGGTCCTCCTGGTGTATGTACAACTGAGGCAGTCAGCACAGCTTATGTTGGTCATGGAACAGTGAATCCTACCGGATTAGAGCTGGTTGGTTTACTGTCCTGACTACCAAGGGTCGCAGGCGGCTTGGTTGGTTGTTGTTCGTTGCGAGTAGATGTCTAATATTGTGTCAACATGGAACATGACATGGTGCTGGGCTGACAGGCTAACACGGCAAATACACAAATACTTACCTGGAAAGGACCATATGACTCGGGGAGAATATGACCGAGGTCACGCACAGAGACTTTCCCGTCACCTCGTCCAGTTGCCAGAAAGTATTTGCCTTGGGAGAGGGCGATTGAGAATATTGGATCACTCTCCTGGATGGCAGGGCCAATCTGGGTGAGAGTTGATGTGTCGAGGAAGAAGATGGAAGACCATCCGTATGCAGCGATAAATTTACCGTTTGCTGCTAGAGTGATGGACCGAACCCTGCGGAAAACTGGTGATTTGGCGAGCTGGGCCCCTGTGGAGATAGCAAACGACTTGACTCTGTTGTCCTTTGTTGCCACAAAGATTTGTTGGCCATCGTTGGACCATCCAAGAGGAGTGACTAGGAAAGACGAGGTTGTTTCAGTCTCGATGGTGATGAGCGCATCGCCGTTGCGACTGTCGAAAACGCAGATCGAGCCTCGATAGCAAGAAGTGGCGATGCGTTCGCCTTCTGGTGAGAACTTGATTCCATTGACCTCGCCATCATGTCGGAGCGGGCCAATGAGTCTCTCCCCTGTCCTTATGTTCCAGATATTCGCCTCCTTTCTTGCAGTCCCAGTGGCAAACCTTGTCGAATCTGGGGAGACATCAACCGAATTCACTGGGTTTCCCCCCTCCACGTTGACGACCTTTGCATGCACCTCCGCATCCCATACGGCGGCGCCTGCATTGGTCCCACACAGTATCCAATCATGATCTCTTGACACAGTCATGGCATACAAGATCATCCCTGTTTCCTTTCTGAGCTCTTGACCATTTTCAAGTTCCCATCGTCGAATCCAATGGTTACTCCCGCCGAAAAGATACTTTCCGTCAGACTGGAATGCGACCGCCCACACTGTATCAGAGCGACCGGTGTCAAGTACTGTTGTTGGGTCTTGCCGGATTGTCAACACTCAACGCTGTCACTGTTCGGAGCTACTACACACCAGTCTTTGTCGACGACATCCTCAGCGATGGTACAGTACTGTCGTGGAATTCGAAAAGTGCAAGGAAGATGGTTTCGGTTCACTCCTCCATAAACACGTTTCCTTATTCTTCATTTAAGTCGCAACCGCCTCGTGCTTTGGGCGCTTATTCTTACTCGGATCCCTCGTTGCGAAGACTCAACTCCCGTGACATTTTGCCTCATTGCCAAGGGTGGTCCTACTCTGAGATTTGTGAGTGTTCATCATATCTTGACTGCAGCACTCGTTTCACGACGGTTACGATCCATCAGATCCACTCGCGCCACCCCGCTTCCAGAGGTGCGTGCATTCCATCACCCTTCCGAACAGGGAGCGCTCTCACTCTAGGAGCACCTTTTCCACAACATGGGAGACGAATGATTGCACCACCCGAACCCGAACCGCGTCACACTCACATTCAATGGGACAGCCTCCACATTTTCGTGTTCGCTGCTCGGACAAGTGGATGTTACACCTACGTACATGTCTTTCCGGAGCTCGAACGATTGCACCCATATATAAACTTCGTTGACGCCAATAACGCCTTTGGGCGACCAACGACAGGTCCCCAGATCCATCACGGGTAAACTGTATCATCCGCACGTAAGCTACAAATGCCCTTGGTGCCGCTCGAGCACTATTGCTCCGCGTTCTACCAATGCAGCATGCGATCAACTGCGTGTCGCGTTCTCGTACTTTTTCCTTCCGAGGCAATTTTAAAGCGCCGTATTTCGATACTCCGATGGCACAGCCAAGATCGACAGCCGTTTTCACCAACTCTCGCGGTATCTCGGCTTTCTATACTGATGTCAACGGTTGGTCCGGGCTGGCAGACATTGACGCAACGTGTAACGAGTATGTATGCGTATGCTGCCATCCTTCATGACGATCGATCGACGCTGACGAACTGGCTAGACATAGACATGAGTGCTCCCTGTAACCACTGACGCACCTCTCGTCTTGCTCGCACTATGTCTTGATTTGGTGGTATCTCGTGCTTATTTATATAGGGGTGTGTCGGCGATACGTCGTCGGTGACCTCGTTGACCGCGAACGGCGAGAAGGACATCCGTATCGGATGATTCACCAACATATCTTATTCGCAGTCAGTCGAGTCGGCATGTGTGCATTGCAGTTCTCCTCGAAGCAGTACTGATCGCGACTGGTGGCTGTGGAAATGGTGAACAAGGACGGGCGACACGGGATCGATCTGTCCGGTTTGTGATGTAACATCCATCGTTTCGTCCATCTATTCCTTTGCATGCTATTGCCATGTCTCCGTGATGACCTCGTTTCAGTTTTTGTTCTCGCTTTATCATTCTTTTAGGTATTTGTCGTTGTACACTCTACGTCTCTGGTTATATACCCCCAACGATGGTTTATGATTTATCGATGTCTAGATGCCTTGTACCGTCGATGTCTCTCACCAGATGGAATGAAGTCGTCGCGTTACCTACAACACTAAGAAGCGTGATCACAACACGGTTTGGGTAGGGCCTCCTCGTATACGACGCACCATCCCTCTTTTTTTTCAAGTGGCGACCAGCCCCCAAGTCCAAAATCATGGTCGAGGCTTCGCCGCACAGAGGATATGTATGGTCCTTCTTGGTGAGGTAGTGTGGCTGAAGTAAATCCCCCGACGGGCGGAACCTTGCGTAGGAACAAGCACGTGCGATGGAGAATAGTGATTACTGCATCATGATTGAGTGGGCCACCTTCGCTTTCCTCGAAACGGGGCCGCTTAGATCCAGTGAAGAAATCGACTTCGGCGGCGAGTGAGCTGTGCGCCTTGCGTTTAGCATACAAAAGTTGCCTGCCGACGAGCTCGGAGAGCACGGAAACGCATGCACGGAGGTCACTGTAATAGGGGGTGATGTCGTCAAGGTGGCTGGAGGATGTCATCCAACCTTCTTTGCGGTGTGCACACGTGTCAAAATCATCACCGTCATACCACTCCTCCAAGACCAATTTGGCCGAGTCCTCGCGAAGCTTGCTATGCGGACCGGCGTAGAACGTGACGATCCAACACAAGAGGTAGACGAGTGATTCGAGATCATGGGTAGCAGTGTGCTGTGCGGGTTTATCACCGACAGCGCAAAGTAGCTCAACGGCCATAAATGGAAGTGTACCCTGTTCAATTGTATGCATCAAGAATGTCCCGAAGATGATTTTAGCCAAATGGACTCACTGTACGGTATCCAGGTCCTACTATGCAATTTGATCGATCCACCTTAATCGCATCATCAACGAGCAAACTCTGCACCCTAACGGTACCATCCGGGAATATTTCCTCGTACACCATCATGGCGTTGTTAATGCTGATATCTCGATGTAAGATCCCAAGAAGCCATATCTATTTGTGGGCTGCTTATTGGTCAGGAACCATACTATATCACTGCGATAAACAGATCTCTTGCCGATAACAAGATCAAGCAAACAAGTTACGACCTCTAGCGGACTTGCAGCGTGCATGATTGGACGTCCGGCAGGGGTAAAAACGAGTCGTCGGTGGACACGACGATCACAGTACTGCTTGTAATGAGACATGAAGGCCTGAGGGCGGCGAAGTGAGGTTGAGTCATCCTGACCATCCCGTTGGACGGTCCAAGCCTTCTCCACCTTCGGAACACAAGTCAACGTTTTTCAGTTCCTCCAAAATCTCCCCTTCCGACGACTGGCGCTCCACGAATATTTGACTACGAAGACGTTCTTTGGATCACTACCCCCCGGAACAGACTTTGGAGACAAACCAGACATGAGTGGCACGACCCCGAATGACACTGCTGGAGAAATACTTGGCAATGACGATATATTGTGTGTCGCCCACGGTGATGACAGGGTGGAGTCGGCAGTCGAACGTGACATCCATCCCCAACCACGAAGTCGGAGTGAATGCGGCAGCACAAAGGATGCGAAGGAGTGGACGGGGGATTCATGCAGGACATACGAGCAGGAATACACACCGCCAGTGCGGTCGTACATGTACAGACGATATTGGCCACTGTGGAAGGAAAGCGAGTACGAGAATGCTCTGTTGGGCTGTACGTTGCTAGCGCCTTACATTCGATCTGCGAAGTAATATCTAGTGTCGCACTTCTGGAAGTCAGCTCCGCAGTCATAAGGACATCTGCCCACTCCAGAGTTTGAGAGGCGCCGTCTGCGGGTTGTCGTACCAACACGCTGCCAGGTTTGAGCTTGGCTACACTACTCGACAGAGACTGGGTAGCCGCCGCCGAAGACCAGAGTCTCGGAGGGATTTCTTGCTTAGGTTGGCGAGTGGGCCCTGATGTAGGTACACCAGGGTCTGAGCGTGATACTGAAGATGAAGGAAGGAAGGGGGCAATGTGTGGGGCCCGGGGATGAACGTGGCGGGAGTTATTAATAATCTGGCAGAAGTGGATGCCGTGTCGTCCGTATTCGAAGGCAAAGAGGGGGAATCAGGAGCTGGGTTAGCGGGAGAACTAGTCATGAATGTGTTGAATCCCTTCTCCTCTTGTTCTGGAGGGAGTCTCGGTCGTCCTTGTGATCCCGCCGCTTTATGCAGTATTGGTGGCAGATACCGTGGATCCCATTGTTTCGTCGACGAGTCATATAACGGCTGCTTATCGGGTCCCTTCAGCAGTAAGTCAGCGTTGGGGACTACCGGTAGGATTTTGTCGGGAAACCAGTGATGTCGCCATTATAGATGCTGCTCGGAAGCGTACCCTCGTCAAAAATGCTGGTGCCCAGTTCTGAGCGAAAGTTCACCTTTAATCTTGCAGTATCGAAGGTTTTCATTGTTCTAGGCGTTTCATCTGCCAGAGCGGGTGATGTTGGGCGCTCTTCTCACCCAGCGGTAGTGCCAAATGCAACCAAAGACAAATCCAATCCGACCGTCTAAAAAACCCTGGTAGTTCAATACTTCCACGCTCGTTTCTCGAGAGCTGAGTGATCTTGAGGAAGCGATTTCGCGGCAGAGGGATGCTGTTAACCTGACCCCTGACGTCCGGGGCTTTCCTGGCTCACAAAGAGTTCTCTCAGCTTCGCGTATCGGCACGGTAGTCATACTTGACGCTGCAGGCGATGCGTTGATAATTCTTGCTGATCTGTTCATATCCCGCTTCCTAATCCGCGGGTCTGAAGAATGCAGTGAAGAGTATGCTCGTGCGATAGGGAGGGGAATCCTGATCCTCGGGGGGGCGTCAACTGGCAGTCCATCCTGGATTCCCTCGCTTTCTCTGTACGTGATGTCCTGTCAAGCTGATGTCCTCATCTTCATCTTCCGAACAGACTTCTCACGCATTTTTTGGTGTCCGACTGAGCCATTATGCCGTTGGTCTTTACGGCACTCAGTCTTCGGAACCTGGGAACAAAGTGTTCGATTTCGTCACTCTCAGCATTCCTGATCCGTCACCCGGATACAATGCCACATCTAGTGGCAATCTCCGATCTGTCCCACACCCAGTTGATGCCATCGGAGCTTTTCGGATGTCCGGTGCAATGGTCCCCTGACGGAGTCGTTTTTGAAATCCGGACTTGAACCCGTTGTTGCAAGACGATTGTCGACGACGTCGCTCTCATTCCATTGAGTTTCTGTATGTGATTGTGAACGTCCAAAAAAAAATGAAGAACGGCTGCTTTACAGTCACACGTCCACGTCTCCGACTGGATCCAGATGGCAACGGGGAGCTTCGCACTCCTCGGGCTATACATTTGCATGCAATTTTAACTTGTTAGCCCCTTAGGGATGCCTTCGAAGGGCGTTCGGTCGCGGTCTTGCAACTCACAAGCGATCCCTATGGAAGTGCGCGGTGTTGCCGTTGACAGGACATCCGACCGCCTCTACCGGGAGCCAGATGAGACCCGGAAGCGCGTGTCTTTCCCGATCTCAGGTTCTCCACGACACGAGCACATACCTACTTGATGAGCTGACACTTCTCGAGAAGAGCGGCGGCGGAGCGAATGGTATCGGCGCATTTCTGGACGAGACCGTCGCCTTCCTCTCGGTAGTTCGTACCGACGCCGTAGACTCTTCAGCACCTTCCAACCGAGATCAGCAACAAGAAGTCCAAACGCGATACAGAAGACTTACAGACAGGTGTACCCCAACCACCGTTGCACCACCCAGATACCCGATCCACATAAAGACCATACATACCTCGCACGCAGGACGAGAAGGGAAAGAGAAAAAACGTACCTACTGCACGCCCCGCCTTCACCAGCCCCGATCTACGTTTACCTGGCCCTAAAACTCGTATTCGCGTCGTTCTGTCTCGAAGAAGAGTTTGGTATATAATCCGAGGAAAAGGATGGTGTGTGATGACTGCGTTGATATAGTCTGGGGGATAACCTGCTCGCGTGTGAAGACGATGGATGGAGCGGGACGGGACTAGCGGGACTCAGTACTACTGGAACACACGTACGTCGAATATCCCCCAGAACGGGCACGATCAAATCGTCGATGGTTCCACCGTCTGCTTCTGGCGGCGCGCCACCGCAGCCCTTCGTCATTCTTGTTCCCTCGACCCCCCAGAGGGTCCGCGAGGCCTTGGCGACTCGCTCATCGCATCCTCTCGAAAGCGCTACGTCTGCAAGCGAATATCACGTAGACTACTGAGTCGGTCCGGGGGAGGATCAGTGGGAAGCAGCTCGTCGAAGGCACGTTCGACTTGCCGATTCCGTACTACGACGGTGTTCACAACATGTCCGAACCCACAATCCTCGCATTCCATGAGACCGCACATACACGTACACAATGCACATACATATACTGTACATTAGGACAAAGGATCCAGTCACATGTCATTTTTTAGGTATCCTACGACCGTGACTGTCTCATGGCTGATACCATTAACTATATCGAACCAAGCATACTACTCGCACGAATGTTTGGTCACACCTGCCCGCTGCTCCATATCCTCCGGGTCTGCCACCAAACTAACTTCCCTTCTACCAAACTCGATCGTCGTCAGCGTAGCTTTCGGTGCTCGTGCTGGGTCATACGAGTCCTGGGGAATCTTATCGTCCTCGTCGCGATTCCAGCTTCGTTTATTCGTCCATATGGTAGCGAATACGACTCCTAAGATTGCGACGTACTGAAACGCAAGGCGAGTCAAGTAAGTTCGAGCCGAGATCTCGAATGCTCACATTGTTCGAGAGTAGAATGTAGGATCCATTGATGAACGAGGGGTCCGTAGCGATGAGAATGATGGATGCGATGTTCATGACGATTCTGGTAATGATGAGACCCGAGATAACATGATGGCACGGAAGGACGCACGGAAAGATGAAGTTGCCCAGAGCGATCATGAAGAGAGAGTTGATCGTGGAGAGCAAGCTCCCTAGAAAACCAGTAGTAATTAGTTCAAATGCATCATGGATTGGCACTGTGGCTTACTGCTTCTGAGCTTGAAAGTTCCCGGTTTTCGACAGCAATATAGTTTGTACAAGAAATATACGGAAGCATAACTAGAAGTCAACAGTCGTGAGCAAAGGGACGAAGATATTGAAACGTGGTGACACCTACGTGTTATCGATCATCTGGAGGGACCATTCGGTCATGATATACGGGTTTCGTGGCCATGTAGACTCAGCGGCTAGCAAGACACTGGAAAGTTGACCGCTGCCACGCGTGAAAGAATTTAGATACAGTACGACCGCAACGAATCTTCCGGATTTTACAACAACTGGAAGTAACAGGACACCAAACAAAACATGTTTATGTGTCCTGTGTGGGGGGTAAAATGCAAGAACACGGAACAGAAGGATGGAGTCAATGAAGACTGGAGAGATGATAGCAAAAGCTATGACTGCCGTGAGCAGTGCTTCAGACACGGGTTGGAGAGGGTAAAGGATCTGCTTCGTTTCGAGAGTGGCATTGAGTGCCGCTTCAACAATGCCACTACAACAGGCAAGGATATTGAGAATGAAAACAGGGCGTCTTCGAACTTCAGGGGTAGAGAAGAAGAGCAATGTGATGACGAGTGGGACTAGAGCTGCGCCAAGAGGAGTTAGAACGAGGATGAAGTTGAGTGAAGGACGTATTGCGTCAATATAGTTGAGGCCTGGAGGAGGTGGCGGCGGGAGGGAAAGCGGGTTGGTCGTGCTGTTGGACATTGCTTTTCGAAACAATGTGTTCTACAGTCAGCCCGAGGTTGAAGCTCAGAGTCGTTTTTATAAGACTGTGAGCATTATGATCATGATGATCATGATGAGAGATGTTGAGGCGATGAGGCGCAATCCCACATCTCCTAAGATCAGAGCTAAAAATTCGTGATCAGAAGAGAGTCGTCCACGGTCCTGATCATCATTTTCCCGCAGGACAGACAACCCTGCAATGAACCACAACGACTACCAAATCGGGTTGTTCCAATCGGGGATTGACCGTTCATGCAAGAGTATGTGGGAAATTCCGGATCAAGCCGCCTTGGCATCAATCAACGATTCGGCACGCCCATAATCGATCGAGCCGCGGAGGCCGTAATTTGTTTCTGCAATCCTCGGACTCGGCCGTGCACGCGTTCGTGTTTCATACCATCGCAGTCTGATCGATTTCATGAGTATGATCTCATCAGTTTTCTCAATCCAATATTTCACCGCCCGTTGGCCCAGATCTTTCAAACGCATGCTAAACCAAAACACGGCCCATTCATTCGATGCGAAATACTATAATCCCTATTCAAACCAACTAAGTAAGGTATCAATAAGGTATTCTCAGACGCGTCACGACGACTTGGACACTGTTCCATCTTCAACTTGTTCACAGGCTGAGGTTGATGGGAGAGCAGCCGAGGTTGATCAGCCCGCTCTATATGTGCGCAGGAGAGTGATCAGCATCCCTCGTACGTTCAGTAAACAAGGTCGACTTACGAAGCTATTGCCAGTGCAGCAGACGGTCTGCTGGGTGCACGTAGCACCGCTACCCGTCCCGACTACCGTGATCGGGGTACAGCCGAGCCCGACGAGAGCTCCGACTGCGGGAAGGGCAATGCCGAGTAGTCCGGCGAGCTCGGTAACTGTTGGGTCAGATTGCTACAATATGGTTCATCGTCAGCGTAAAACGCAAAACCGCGAGCAGCAGGTAAATCTCACACTCAGTGCTTGGTTGCAGCATGAAATCGACCCGGTGTCGCATGAGGAGGTCTGACGGGCTTCCAGCGGGTTGGGCGCAGCGGCGACGACTGCAGCCAGAGCAGCAACGGGGAGAAGGGCAGAGAAGCGGATGAACATCTTTCTAGCGGTGCGTGAGTGGAGTGGCTCGACAGGGAATCAAGTACTGTTTTGCTGATGGTGTGTTGTTCTGCAACTGTCCTTTTTATACAGCGATGCTCTTCATTTCCGTCCTTCTGCATACAGCCGGTCCGCCCAGCATACATTGGTCATGCGATGAGGTCGGGTATACCTGCCCGTAATTTCGTCACAGTAATGTAACAAGGATAAAACAAAGTCCAGTGTTTCGTGAAATGTCGGGACTTGTGAACGGCGTTTCGGCTGGACATATCACATGACCACCACTTGCTGGTACTCGGACCAGTGAAAACGGGTTAAAGTAGTACCGCGGACGGTATGCAGCCCCATCTTCCCCCAGATCCGTGGAGAATACAGAATGACATTGTCGCTTACCATTAAAAAATGTTCAGATGTCAGTGCCTGGGTGAGAAAATGACATCAACCATAATGCAATGTACGTGAATATAGCAATGATGGCTTGTGAACTTCCTACTTTTGGGGCTATGTCCAGACACCACCACTGATCCCATAGGCGATCCACGAGCGTGCCGATTGCTCGACCGTGGGGCGGGCCACAAACCGACACAAAAATGACATGTGCGAGAATATTGTTCCGTCATTTGGCCAACAATAACGCGGTAGGGTCAACGTTCCACCACGTCCGCTCATTCCAAAGTTCGGCGGCCTAGAAATTAGAGCCTTGAGGCAGCGGTGCGGCCATTACGGTCCGCGGGATTGGAAACTTGAAGGACGTACCTGAATATGAGCTACATTGGGATACACCACGAGTGAGCTGATTTACGAGCACTGATCGACGACATTAAGGAAACGTCAACCTGGGTCACAGAAATAATGTTGAAGCAAAGCTTCCACGGGCAGCTGTGAGGGAACACGAACTGGATACATCCTCCAGTCGAGTATGTACGAGACTAAATGTACCCAGATAGAGGAGGAAGTAAGTCGTGCAAGAGAGGATTGAATAGCTGTAGCTTACCTCCAGTCGAGAAGGCTGGAGGAAATGAGCAGCGAGGTAACGTCACGTGTCCTGAAAATAGAGTGACGTCCAAACACGGGATGATCTGGCCCATCAGCAGCGGCACAAGGCCAATTTTATTGATGGGTACCTTCGACATCCCTCGGGCTAGTAATACGACGGCGAATGAGGGCTGCTCATCAGGGATGCATCGCATAGACTGCGCTGCATGCTTCTAACACGCGGTATAGACTTGCAACAGTACGCCAGGTAATACTTGATATCCATGTCCAACCCAAGTACACTTCGATCGACATGCCGATCATCATCATGTCTTCCGACGTCTCAATTGCTTCCGTCTGCCGCGCGCGAGGCAAGAGTACTTAAATGGTAGACTAGCCCAGACCACGGAAAACCTTAATAGTATTCATTAGCTTTAGGACAGAGTATAGGTATGAACTAGTCTTCCATATTCATATCGGCACACATGTTCCTATATAACTGAACCCGTGCGCTCAATCTTATATCTCATACCATTGCAACCCCCACAGAGAATGATCCGATCCGAGCGGCTTCTCTCCATATATTTCTTTCAAGCAAATCCGAGCCGGCGTTCTGCTACTCACATTTGTATACAGCCAGGAGGACCCCACCCCCACACCGACTGCAGACTTTTGAACACGGCGCGTTCGCCCAACTCGCATACCTGCTTGTCATTCCGTCACATCAGTGTAATCACGGGGAGAAAATACAACTGTTTTACGAAATGTAGAGACTGAAAACGTTTTTGGCCAGGGATAGGGATATCATGTTATCACCGCTGATTTGTGCTTGGACGAACGAAAACGTGAACGTGGCGGGGGGCGTTGGGCCCCACTCTTTCCACAGGGTCGGGGGGGACACGGAACAAAGACTTGTCTATCGCGGGGACCTGGTAAAACATCATCTCCTGGGCGAGGAAATGACCAGATTCAAGCACGCAACGTACGAGACTACAAATAATCGTGGTTAGCAAGAAGGTCACTTGCTATGAGCACGGTCTGGACGCGATCACCAACGTAAGCTCGTGGAATGCATTATACACGCGGATCACGGTATGCTGATCGGTCCATCGGAGGTCGGCTCGCACGAATAAACCAACATGTGAACGACCGTGTCGGGGACCTTTTTGCACCATCGGTATCTGGCCAATTTGTGATGGTTGGGTATGGATACGTAAAGTGAAATCCTGGCGTGTTGATATCGGGCCACCTTTGGCGTGCAGGGGCCCGAGTCCTGCGAAAGGTCGCCAAGGTGGGTGAAATTGATTGCCCACAGATTCAGGCATGCCCCTGGTTCCCACCAAACGGTCCTTGAGCGGGACTTGGTACTTGTGTTGGCACTGACTCGGAGGTATGAAGTTAATGAAGTACACCACATTGCACCGCCACAATATGGCATCTTTCCGCTCATTCGTCGTGGAACAAACCTTTCCCCTGGTAGCAGCACAGTGAGTAATTACAGCCTGCGTTGTAAAACATTGTAATATAAGAGGCGTTCGGACTCGGTTCGTCGCGAGTATCGCCATATTCGACTCTACTCAAGCCTCGCATATTATAGACCTCTCATTTACCCTGTAATGTTCTCCGGTCAGGTTGAAGCTCCGAGTCGTCTTTATAAGATTCTGCGCGTTCCCATTCGTAGCACTAAAATCTGGATGATCCAAGACCATTTTCACATTACCAGTTGAGCGCTACGCTGGACGTGTTATTGCAGGGATGCGTCATCAATCACAAAGACAGAATCAGTCTCTAAATTAAAATAAAAACGGAATATCAAGTCCACTCACATCTCCAAATTTACGCCGCATTTCCAACGTGCATGCTAGCTTGATGGATTTTCATACTCTGATTGGCTCGTATCCTTATCTGCTGTGCCCCATGGGAATCCAACAGGAGCCCGACTGCCATACAGGGTTCAGTATTCATCTGACAACTCTGTGAAACAATTTGAAGCTTACTGTAAGCCTCAAGCCAAGGGTGGTGCCCCCGCCACCAATGATATGCAGTCAACCTTTTTCAACTATGCACAACGACAATCATAACGCTGCACAGGCTTGATGTTGTGGGGAAGCAATGGCCGGAGGTGTATACTGTGTGATGGTTTTTTTTTCAGCCCTTGTCCGAGCATCAGGAGGAGCTGTGGTGATGGGGGACGATGAGGCGTGGCAATTGCACGGCATATTATGTAATGGGACAATGAGGCGCAGATTTCGTATTCTTAGTTCTGGTCATTCCCACTTTGTCCCCCTGCCTCCCACCCTTCTTCATACCTCGATCGCCTCTTTATTATCCTTATCCTGGTGAGATCAAGTACTGATTTCGTCTTGAGAAATAGTAGTATGGGGTTTATCTCTCAATCATACCCTGAAGTTCCCCTTGATACGGCACAACCAGAATACGACTACATCGTTGTAGGTAAACATCCATCCTTTCCAAACCTTTAATTCCCTTTACGACGCCCCAAATACTTCTTATCTTCCAGGAGGAGGCACCGCCGGATGCGTAATTGCCAGCAGACTCTCTCAAAACCCCCAAAATCGCGTTCTTCTGGTCGAACGAGGACCTCTTGCCGATTCCTGGGCCTCGCGTGTACCACTTTTATCGTCTGATTTTGCTTCAGATGGTTCGCGAACGCGAAAGATTCTGAGCACTCCTCAAGTTGCCGTTCAAGGGAAGTCATTTGGACTGTATACTGGGTCCATACTGGGAGGTACTTCGAGAATAAATCAGATGATTTTCACTCGCGGATTACCAGCAGAGTATGATGCTTGGAGGAATGCCGGGAATCCCGGCTGGGGATGGGACGATATAAAGCCGTATTTTATCAAATCAGAGAAAGCTTTATACAAGTCGAACCCGTCGGAACATGGACAAACTGGTATGCACGTCCTCGACCTCTGGTTGGTGTTTCCTTGTTCAAACGTCGATAGGTGAATGGTGTAACCAGACGTCATCTGACATGCAATTTCCTGGATTTTCCCAGTACGTTCGCCAAAATGATTTATTTACATTTATGAACAACCTCGATAGCGCTATAACCGCGGCGGAACATATCGGCTTGCCCTACAATGAGGATATGAACTCATCTGACGTGAACGGCGCTGTCGGTTGCGGACGTCTATATTTTACCAGAGACCAAGATCAACACCGACATTCGACCTACCATGCCTTCTTACCCGCAGATTTGTGTCACCAGCGCAAGGCCAATCTCCACATCGTAACGAACGCTACTGTAGATTCGCTAGTGCTTAATGGAGACCGATGCGAGGGCGTTAACGTTAGGAGCAAAGGTGTCAAGAAGAGCATAAAATCCACACACGAAGTTATCTTGTCTGCTGGGCCGTTTGCCTCGCCACATGTTCTTATGCTGAGGTATGGTCTTATCTTTTGTATGTCAACGCACCATCACGTCACTGATACATCGCCGTCGTTCTTAGTGGTATAGGGCCTATCAGCCATCTGAAAGAACACGGTATTCCTGTCATGAAAGATTTGCCAGGTGTCGGGGATCATCTGGTTCGTTTCCGTCTTGTTCACCATACAGCTCGACTGACCGGTTCTTTCAGCAAGACCATTTCGCAGTCTCTGTTGCTTTTGAAGTACCAATGCGTCATTCCCTGCTTTGCCTAGAAAAGCGACCTTGGATATTCATTATAGAACTCATTCGATACCTGTTATGGGGCACCGGACTACTATTAGCGCCAGTTCTGCAGACGGCCATCTTTGCTGCGACATCTCACTTAGACGATAGGGGGACTCCGATAAAGACCAAGCCATTGGAGAAGGATACCCTTTCTGACATAGAAATCATGCCGGTGCGATTGTCTTGACTACCATTATCCCTTTCCAAGCTAACCTTCCTTTCATTAGTTGGCATACGACAGCGCAGATATCCCTGAAAAAGGAAGAGGGATGTTCAGCATGCTGAACGTCCTCCTTCATCCCAAAAGCAAAGGAACCGTGCGCCTGTCATCCAAAAATCCAGAGGACCCTCTCATCGTCGACCCACGTTACCTCACACATCCAGACGACTTTATTCCCCTCCGCGCCTCCGTTCGTCTAAGCCTCAGACTTCGAGACCAAATGATTGCTCAAGGATACCCGCTCAAAGACTGGGACGGAATCAAAGGCGACGAGGACGACGCGGCTATCGACAAGCTTATTTTAAGGAGAAACCGAACGGCGTATCATTACAGCTCGACTTGTCGGATGGCTCCGGAGGGAAAGGACGGTGGGGTGGTGAATCATGAGTTATTGGTTCACGGATTTGAGAATTTGAGGGTGGCAGATTCGTCGATATTCCCCTGGGTGCTAGGGACGCATCTGCAGGCCCCGGTCGTCGCGGTGGCGGAGAAGTGTGCGGACATGGTATTGCGAAAGAGGAAGGACGTCTAGGTCTGGCCACTGGCGTACAAGAGACTTTGCGGGCTAACCACGGTTCGAATGCTTGCTTCCTGTCTTACATACGTTTGAACTCTCGATGCTACTACGCTAGCTGTACCTTGTCCCGTAGGACGTGCCATACCATATACTCGTTGCTCTCGATTTCGGCGCTTGTCCGATAAACCGATTGTTGAGAAGCACATCAGGTTTCAATTTTTTTTTTGACAAGCTGTGATGATGACGTGTCAAAGAAGCGAGGACAGCCAGAGCGCATTAAAAAAAATAACGACGGGTACGGTACTCTATCAGACATGAACCCATCCCAGTCACCGCCGCGTACTCTCCGCGACCGTTTTCGCAGCCGCCACCCCCGCCACCCAATCCCTTCCTCCCACTCTCACCTTCCGTCGATGCCGATAATCCAACTTGTCCACCGACCGGCTGAGACCACCAACCTCGGCGGACCGTCCATGGGATGACACCTGGTGAAGACACCACTCCAACGCGCGCTCCACACGCGCTTTGAGCTCGTACGCCTTGTCAGCTTCGTAAAACGCCATCGCGTTGCGAAACGACAACCAGAGGTAGAGCACGAGCACCTTGTGTAGCCCCTCCAGATGCTTCAACGCGTCTTTGCACGCACGTGCCTTTGCCCGATCCGGCATCATCCGCTCCACGTTCTCCAACACGTTCATGAACGGGGCGACGGATAGTACAGCGTCGAGCTCGACGCGGATCGTGTTGGTGTACAGATGCAAGATCTGTGCGAGGGTGTCGAGCGCGACAGGGTCTGACCATTGGATGGGACAGTTCTTGAACAGAAGTTTGTCGGATAACAGGAGGTCCTTGGCGTGCGTGTCGATGAACTGGCTCAGTTGGTCCAATCGGATCTGAGCAGCAGCACGGAAGGGAGGGCGGATGCAAGAGACATATGATGGGACTTCAAGGAGTGCCCGCGTGGAGGCTTGAAGAGGAAGAACCTGAGAAACGTCCTCCATCCAGTGGCCTGGGGGATCCAAGACGACACAGCTGAGAGGGGGTGCAGGTGTTTCAAGTGCCCGACAAAGGGTAGGTATGTCTTCCTTGTGTAGTGTAGTGACGAAGCCACCAGGTTGGCCATGCAGCCCATATCGCCCGGCTCGCCCGGCAATTTGTTTTATTTGGGATATCGACAACGGACGCTTCTCTTGACCATCAAACTTGTGAAGCGTTTCGAACACCACACGTTTGATCTTTCTGTAAAATATGATGCATGAGTGACTGCTCTGCGGGGGTGCCAGGGAAACGTGCGTACAGGTTGAGCCCCATTCCAACTGCATCGCTGGCAACGATAACGTCGTAACCGCTGCGGGGGTCATTGAAAAGCGCAGCTTGTTCAGACCGAATCTCGGGCGGGAGTCTTCCATAGGCGACTGCGCAGCGCAAGCCGGTCCTCTCCTCGATCTTTGCCTTTACCGCGAATATCCCATCCCGCGAGAATACGACGACACAGTCACCCTTTTGAATCTGCGACAACTCCCCACCCAAAGATGACTCTTGGACCTCCAAAGGCGTCAGTCGTTCGTACCGATTGACAACTAGTTCGTCTCCAGTGTCTTTCAGGATATCCCGGATGATCGGTACAGCGGTCTCCTCGCCACAAAGATGGATCTCACGTACGGGAAGACCCAAGACGGCGTTGGTCCATGCAGAACCACGCTCAGGATCTGCAATCATCTGAATCTCGTCCACCACGGCCACGTCGAGAGGTTTGTCAAAGCTGGCCATCTCGACCGTCGAGCTCATGAGTGGTGCGTTGTCCGCGACGATCCGAAACTCTTCTCCCGTACGGAGATTACATTGCCGTACGTATTTGGTATGACCCTCTTTCCGAACGGTGGGGCGGGAACCCGTCTCGTTGGCGACGTCCATGTTGGTGGTCGTGTCGGGCTCCGAGCCAGGTTCAGGCTCCATACCGAGAGGAACGATCTGGCCCTTGTTCAACCGCTCCCAGATCTCATGCGCGAGGAGACGCAAGGGCCCTGCATAGAGACCCGAGGTCGAGGCTGCCAGCGCACGCAGCGCCATATGGGTCTTCCCACTATTTGTCGGACCGACATGCATGATAAACTTGCGTTTTATCGCACGCGCTTTGGGGAAGAGGTCGGCGGGATAAGAGAGGTCAGCGATGCGATGGAGCCGAGCAATGGTGTCGAGGGTGGATTGTGGGACGCAGGTGCGGAGATGACGTTGTTTCATGGGATCGGAGGCCCATGTGAAAAAGAGTTGGGAGATGATTTGGTCAAGTCGTTGGCCAGAGTACATGTCTGCGGGCGTAAACGTAAACCGGTTCAAATCAAATTTCGCTAGTTGCGTCTCGTCGGAGAGCGTGCCCTCACGAATATCCGCAAGGAAGGAGGAGAGGAGATCAGGTAAGTGGCTGCGAGGGATTCCGAATCCCTCTAGGCGACGAAGTACGTGAGGGAGGTATGCCCAGTGTTTGGCATTTGACTTGACGAGTTTTCTGATGTCGGGCGCAATGCTAGTCGACGGAATCAACTTTGTGGTGCTCGAAATTTTGCTCTTCGATGAACGAGTGGAAAACTTTGACGAGTCATTGTTGGACCCGCTGCGGGACCAGTCGACGAGATTGCGCCGTGACCGATCCCTGGAACGCGAAGGTGGTGAACTTGCAGAGAGAAGACGCCGGAAGTAGAGTGGGCTGCTTACCAGCCATGTCTCGGACTGGACGCAACGGGAGAATACTCGACACCGAGAAAGCATCCAAACGTGATATGTTTGTTCCAACTTCAATAGACCGACATTTCCTGGATGGCGTGGGCCTGCAACAAATTTGGATCCAAGTCCAGCAGTTGTTTGGCTGTATTTCTGGCAGGTTCACAGCAACTATCTAAACATCCACAATAACCAGAATCAAACATATCTAGTCCCATGGTTTCCACACCTTGCTTTCTGTTTACTAACTGACCCGATTTTACAGCATGATGTACAAACATCCGACGTCTCTGATCCCAAGTTCACCGCAGGTAAGATGTACATTGAGGAGCGTGCACACGACGACCACAACAAGGGTCCACAGAATCGCTCGGGGCGGGTCGTTGCGCTTCATCTAGTTGAGGTTTCGAGTTAGAGTCGTCGACCCCCGATTTCGCTTCTTGCTGGCCGTCCTCCAGCCGCAGTTCTTAAGTTGCAGCCTGTGGCAGTCCGCTCCAGTCTTGTAGTTGCAGGTGAATGTATTGTTTACGTAGACTGGTACAACCTGGCGCAGCCTCACTTGCGAAGTTTTGAGCAGCTCGAGTTCTGGAGCCAACCCACCTATACAGTTGATATGCTCATAATGCATAACAACGGTTCCTAATGACCATTAAGCGAGACTAGGTTTAGTCAAGGTTTGGGTCACCCTGAGTGTAGGGTTTATGCATTATGAGCCTATTGACTGTAATAGCTACCCCAGTACTAAAACTGGGCAGAGTGATGCATCCGTAACGCACCACTTGGGTAGACTAGGATTAGAGTAGACGTGAACAGAACCCTAGTGAATCATGCGTCAGAGTGCAGGCAGTGGCGACGAATATGCAACGAACGCCATGCAGCACTACAACGACAGACCAACCTATGTGTATATGCCCCTAGCACACCACAAGAACGCAAAGCGGTCAACGTTAGTCACGATTCGTTGACATCCACCGGACCACACGACCGCCATGGGATGCATTTAGCTGTGCACTACTAGAATCTCTGCTGCTCGATCAACGAGCGTAAAAGCCTGACGAGTCGTTTCCGAACATTTGGACTTGGAATACCAGCCGAGGGGATTAATGTAGTGACCAGTCCTTTGAACGCGAACGTAGTGAACGGACAGGACTACCGGACAGGAAGCGCCAAAAGTAGAGTTGACTACACCTTCAATCCGACTATGTCTCTGGCTGGACGCAATTGGAGCCTAGCACTCGACGCCAAGAAAACGCGGTGAAGGTCCAGACAGAACGCACCAATACCAGAGTCGGTGCTTTCCAACCACCGCTTCTCGGACTGGAAGTGAAGATCTGATATTCGACAACGAGAGAGCATTATGATTATTATAACTCAAGGCGGACATATCCTTGCCGCGTCCGACCTTCGCGACCGAGTCGCCAAAGATGTTGACCGAGTACGCCAATCAAGTTGAAAGGCTTTAAATCTAGCAAAGCAGTTGTTTGGTTGTATTAGGATCAGAAGGCTCTGGCCTCGTAAAACATCCTCGAACTTGTCGGACCAATTCCACCATGGCAGCAGCAGCAGCAGCCGTAACGCCCAGTCGATTGGCTGCATTGGTGAAGGCACGATGTGACATTTTCAAAACAGCCTACAACCCTACTTCTGCACGAACCGGCGCCAAATACTTGCGCGCGAGACTTCGGGGCCCTTCCATGGCCAACTACTACCCGAAAGACATCGACCTCTGCATGTCCAAGTTAGCAAAGGAATGGCCAGAGTTGGAGTTGGTCAACTTTGCGGAGGCACAGAGATTGTGGGATGTGGACATGAAGAAAGCCAGAGGGAAGGGTGCACCCGCAAAGGCAAAAGACAAAAGTACGTCAAACTCGAACTTCCGTTCAGAGCGTCACTAAAGTCGTCATTTCTAGGCCAGAGTCGCCGGGCACAAAGAAGACGGTAGCCGTTTGGAGTGTTCGGATTACATTACACGCCGCCATCGAACATACAGGCTTTGCGTTTATTTTACTCTTGGACTCAACATGTGCCCCTCATTCCAGCCGGGTCGATCAACGATTCTGACAGACTCCCCGTCTCTGCAAGGGTCTTTGAAAACAGGTCTTCAAAGCCCTGCATAAGACCAGCTCTCTCCAGTGCTACTTGATAATCCTCGCCAGGCGTTTCTAACCTAGACAGCCACTCTTCCAGCCCTGAAGTACCTGTGATGAGCAAGCTGTGTAGCCTCGTTCGCTCCGTTTGATTCACAGGCGTCAAACAAATCGGTTGGTTTGGGTCGATCGTGTCCACGGGGATAACCAGATCCGTGCCGGTTCTCGTCGAAAAATCCCAGACCTGAGAATCGAGTACGGCTAGCCACGCCTCGTCGAGGTCGTTGAGAAAGTTGAGGAGCTGTTGCAGATCATCCATGCCCTGCGGGTAGCCTGGTACCGAGTTCATCACGTCACTGGTAAGACGGAGTAAGAATGTCGTTCGCAACGATGCAGAGGGGTCTATAGGCGGTATTTGCAAGATGAATGCCAAGAGGTGGTGCATCGCGTCGAGATAGGCTGACAATGTCGGTAGTTTACTGAGCGATGGCTCTGAGCTGGGTCATGTCAACGATGCCAACCACTCGAGGCGTCCCAGAGATGGCGCACCGTTTCTTGAACGAGTTCTCGATATCTTGGAACGAGTACTCTAGAAAGTCGACCGCTCTTCGCTCTTGTCCTTTAGACAGTGCCCGTGGTGTGTCTGCACTACCACTCGACTCAGCATGCGCTCGCTGCATCGGTTGAGAGGGGAAGACGACGTCGTTGATAAATACCCGACAACAGGTCTACTACGACAATCCAACTCGTCTCCGGACTTGGTCTATCGTAGCTTTCGAATATTCCGAGGCCTGCAAAGCGCCTTTCCGCGCAACTTCCTCAAGGAACGTCTTTTCATGGCGAATTCTCTCGAATTCAGCTCGTGGACCCTTCAGCGCCGCATCCACCGCATCAGCCACATCCCTCTTCAAATCTCCATGGCCCTTGTGTTCGTATTCCTTCGCAACTTCGGCGACATCACTGTCGGTGCACGCCGCGAGAATACCAAGTAGGTTCGAGGTCCCCGGACGAGATGCGGGATCGTAGGTTATGCCCCGGATGGAATCTGTTACCGCCCCACGAATCTTCTCCTTGATCTGATCTGACGTATCCGTTAAAAGAATGCGCGAAGCTGTATCAGGTGAGGATTTGGACATCTTGGACGATGGATCTTTGAGGGAGAGGACTCGTTTCGATGGGGCTGTGGGAACGTGAGTTCTGTGTCATCATTTCGAAGATGGAGAAAATAACCGACTTTCCACGTATTCCGGTAATGGAAAGAGCGGCGATTGATCGTGTCTGTTAAATGTACGATTAAATATATCTGCTAGATCACGCATGAGCTCTACATGTTGGCGTTGATCCTCTCCTACGGGAACATGAGTTGCCCTGAGGCCGTTTTTCAGCGCTTGTTGGCGTTCAAAATTGATTGCTCACCTATAAATCAACACGTCTGCAGCTTGAAGAACTGGATAAGTAAACAAGCCAGCATTAAGCAGCGACTCGTCTATGTTGTCTGTCGAATTCGCATTCCTCGATGCTGCTAGTCGCGACTTCAAAAATTCAGATATACGAAAGAATTACTCTGGATCGTCGCCAACCTTCCATGTTGTCATCCGGCGTAGCTTTCCTATGGGGGTGAGGCAATTCAAGATCCAGCACAATTCGGTGTGATGTCGATTCTGCGGAAACGTGAGTTGATCGACGAGGGACCGGGCTGGACATCATCCTTACATGATCTTGTTGAAATAGTATCGAACGTGCTGGGTCGATTCCGATGGCAAGAATCACCGCGAGCATGTCATCCCTGGCAGAGCGTAGAGCGGTCGGGTCTTGGGGTAGGGTCAACGCATGCCATCCCACAATGGAAAAGAGAAGGACATCATCCCGCTCTGCAGATTTCTGCAGCCTGACCCAGTTGGACAGAGCTCCGAGATAGTTTCCTAACTATTCACGGGTCAGCCCGAAAAGCGAGAAAACTTCGTCCCCACCTACGTGTGGGATACCTGTCGGTTGGATTCCAGAAAATATGATGCGTTTGGGGGACGTCTGGCTTGCTAACCCACGTCGTTGACACCATTTCGCGGGCTGTCTCTGCACCGCTCGCAGGCTGGCGCGTCCAAAAGGGATCATTTGGTGTTTGAAACTCCGTCCGACTAACTGGTTTCATGAAACCTTGACGTCTAACACCCACGTTCCATTCCGTTTTATTTTCTTCGACTTCAATGTCTTCACCGGGCGAGACGTGGACGCCGGCCACAGATTGCCAAGTCGATATGGACCTGCCAGGCGGTGACTCTTTCTACGATGTCACTCAGATGTTCGCCGACGCAGCCGCAGGTAAATCCCCACACGGCTCCCTGTATTTCGTCTCGTTCACCTTGGCTCCTCGAGATATGCCTCCTGGGGGACTCGTCCTAGCAAAAGATTTCGCTCTACAGGACGCCATGGCAGCGTTCGAAGTAGGTAGTTCACTTCTCATTCACACGCGTGAGCTCAGGAACGAACAAAGATTGGAGAGCCTCGGTTTGACAGCGGCCTAGCACTCATGGACCAAACGCGACCAGTCTTTGATCCCCTAGAGCCCTTGTCCCCGGAGGAGGTGTGCTGGGTAATAGATCGCTCTTTTGCCTGCGAGGTGAATGATCAGATAAATGTACATGTCCTATGCTTCGTATTCATGGCCTGTCGCGCCACAGATGGAATGGCATATTGGCTACACGCTTTCGCAAACCATATACTCGTTTTTACATGTCCATGCACTGAGAGACACTGACCCAGAACTAACACCGGCAGATCAAGTCGAGGAGGTTGACCACGGCCGGCCTCCCGAACTTGTCACTATCGTTCTCCGAGCCTATGTGTATGGGTTGCTCAAATCGTGCGATCTTTCGTGGAGGGAACTCAACAAGGGGAATGTGTATGATGTCCGTCTTATGACGTGCTCTCATATGTTACACCCTCAATTTTTTTTTTGCTTGTGCTGGTTTAACAGACTGAGGACTGGCAAAGCGAAAAGTGCGACATACCTTTGGCCGAGGCCCTGCCCGTGAGCTATATTCAGGCCAAATTAGAGCATGCTTGCACGTGGCTAGACCATTCTTTCAAAGGTAATTTCCAGCAGCGCAATGTTGAACTGCACTAATCTGCGTAGCGTCATCCACTTGGAAGGACGCACTCCGTGATCGGCTCGTACTGCGCAAGGTTCACGCCTCGCTATTTACTACTTGATCACTTCACTTATGTTGTATTAGACACTCATCGAACTCTTATCGGCCCAGTTGTCGAAGGAATACCACCGCTTCCGCCCGCTCGTCAATACTGCACGCGAACTAGTACAAAGAATACGCCAAACTCCGCCTCCAGACCCTGGACCCGATTCTCCGGTTCCTCGTGCCTTCGATCCTCAATTTGCCCGAGTTCTTGTCTCGTATATACCACTCCATGTCATCAGGCTGCCCGATCAGGACATCGTGTGGAACAAATTGATGGGACTTCTAGACTCTTTGGATCAGCTCAGCACCTTGGCAGGCATATCGAATCTCACAAGCTGGAAGGTCGTGGCAACTACATCGACCGAGTACCGTTTAGCTCACGTCGTTCTTAGATCATGGGTCACATCCAAGTATGGTTGTCAAAACCAGACCGACGTCTGCCATATATCCGGTCCGCATGCCAGGTACTGAGGCCTTCTGAACGTGTTCCGCTTCCTCCCTGAGCAACACATTTCCAGTCGACCCTCTTTGAGGACGGACTGGTACTGAACAAATACAAGCAAAAACATATCGTGGATTGCTTCTTCATGGAGAACTGCGGGATATCTTATGATTCATTTATTGATACGGTTGGTCGCCGTTGGAAAGGTCCGCGTACGTCCCCTTTGGCACATCTAGAGCGCTCGATTATAGAGGTACGCACGGTGCCTGTCGTATCTTGTCTTTTGTTCTCAAACGCGTGTCTCTGGCTAGCTTGAGCTTGGCTACATCAAAGCATTGTGGTACAACCCTGCACGGCGGCGTAGATATTGCATGAAGTCGCTGTTCGACTGGCACGCACTTTATGCGCTGTTTATAGATATTCAAAAAAACCTCGAACCCTGGGTGTGCACCATCACTATTCGCGTTGGTGTGTCTGACGGCCTTTCCAGCAGGAGTCAGATCCCTTGTCCAGGTTGTGCACCGCTGTCTTGATGCAAAGGCTGTCGGTCATCCGTGAAGTCATCTATTCTGGGGCACAGCTGTCGCTCTACTCTGCCGAGGAACGTGTGTTTGCCTATTGGTATGCTACTCAAGTCCTGGAGTCGCAGCTTTCGTGTATGGATAAACTCGTACCAGGACTGCAAGGTAAGCGACGCTGATTCTGCTATGTGTCGATGCTTTATCTGGTCGAGCAGAATCACCTACGTTCGATGAGTATCGGTTTCAGTTCATATTCTTGACGGCTTTGCAAGCAATGTCGTGGGCCGTCTTCTCGGTTCGTACCCTCAGTTTCATCGGTCGTTTCGTCGGCTTGATGCGATGCGGATGCTAGGTCTCCTTGAAAAAGCTTGGGACGTCATGGCAACGCATACGACTCAACTGTCTTCGTCGGTATAAATGGGCGTTTATAGACGAATACGACGACATCAACCAATCGCCGGTCGGCCATCCCAATTTTTTCAAGTTTACTGCTGCTTGTTCGGCTATCCAGCAGGTATGATGATATCGCCGTTTTGGTTCGTGTTGGGGCAGACTGGCTAATGGCTTTCGGTGTGGCAAGGACCGTGATTTCTCTCCCGTGGGACAGATTCAGCTCGCTGGAATGCTTTTGGGGGAATTGGTCACTTTGGCAGCGGGCTGGAAAGGACCTTGGGTCGAGGAACGCAAGCAGGTAACTCTCTTCACTTTTCTTCGCAGCCTAATGCTGACTGATATCCCAGTCGATTCAGGGTTTACACAACGTGTGTCAGAGTCTGGAGAAGCTTCCCGCGTCCATGTCAGAGGCAAACGAGTGGGACATGTCCGTGTTGACTTGGGATCCAGACGTCCATCCTTGGTTTCCGTTCATTCCATCTGAATAATTGTATCTCTTTATTTCTTCATTCGGGTACCAATCGGGTAGGACACGTACACAGCAGTAGACTATTTGGACCATCCTTTCCATCGACAACCGTGCACGAACTCGTCGACAAGGGAAGCAGTGTGCTCGGCTCTCATGTGTGCAGCGAGGCGAACGACCTCGACGCGGTTGACGAGGCTGGCAGCGAAAGCGAGCCCGTATCATACTGCGGTGACGCTCTATGAAGCTCGAGCTGGGCCGTCCACCTCACGACGATCAAGTCGCGTCAAACAAGAGCCCACGGACCCAGAGCCACCGTTGCCTGACGTGCCAGGTGACACCAAACAACACCATAGTACCAAGCTCGGGAAGAAGACAAGAGCCACCCTGCAGCGGAAGAGTATCAAAACGCAAGTCGCAGAATCCGAGGCCGACCACGTACATGACGACGCGTCTCGCAAGTCACCTAAGAAGCCCGCGAGCAAGCCCAAAGCGATTCGGCAGACGTTGGACGTCCCGCACCCCGCGCCGGCCCGATGGGCGGACATCTACGCCGCTATCAAGGAAATGCGTTCGCGCGTCGTGGCGCCGGTGGATACGATGGGATGTGATCAGGCTCAGTTGGGAGAACAGGATCCCAAGGTGGGACTTCGTTGACTTGTGTCTTGTGCCTGTGACACCCTCCTCCTTCACGTTCTATCCCCCCTCTGTGTCTGCCGGGTCTTTCGATGGCACAACTCGCTCACAGTGACATGCTGGATATTGATGAATCCTTTTTTTTTTTTTTTTCAATGATACCAGAATCAACGTTTCGCGACGCTCGTCTCTTTGATGCTCTCCTCGCAGACCAAGGACGAAGTGACCGATGCGGCGGTCGGGAAGCTACGGACCGCACTCGGCGGATCGATTTCTGTCCAGGCAGTGTTGGAAGCAGGCGAAGTGGTCATCTCGGACGCTATCGCCAAAGTCGGGTTTTGGAGGCGAAAAACACAGTACGTGAATCCCTCCTCTGGGTGAAATCACCCCATTGTTCACAATGAATGGTTGTATCTATCCGACGACAATCTCTCCTCTTGCTTGAAACAAGGTACATCAAACAAACTGCTCAGCGGTTATACGACGATTTCGACGCCGACGTCCCCAAGACGGTGGAGGAACTCTGTTCGCTCCCCGGAGTGGGTCCCAAGATGGCGTTTCTGGCACTCCAAGTGGCATGGAAATTGTACGTCGTCTTTTTTTTTTTTTTTTTCGCGATGCGCGCGATACGAAAGCAATCCGAGTCTTCACATTGCCTTGCCTTGCACGCTGGAATTGAATTTTCTTTGAATGGACGTCCTCCCCTTGATCGCATCCCCCCACCATACGTAGGAACGCGGGCATCGGGGTCGACGTACACGTACACCGAATCACGAACCGGTTAGGGTGGCACGACCGACCGACGAAGAACCCCGAAGGGACGAGGTGAGCCCCCCCCTTTTCTTCCCCCATCTCCGACGACCTTGCCAGTTCCCCCTCCCTCCCCCCCCTGCCACTCCTTCTCCTTCTCCTTCTCCGATCCAACCCAACCCAACTCAAACCTGAAAACGTTGCACCGCAGACTCAACCTTCAGTCGTGGCTCCCCAAGGCGCTTCATGGAGAAATCAACCACATGCTCGTCGGGTTCGGGCAGGTGAGAACGTGGACGAGCTGTGATGCGTGATGCGGGGGACTGACAGGACGCTCCGGTAGACTATCTGCCTTCCCGTCGGTCCGAAATGCGGCGACTGTATGTTGAGCACTGGGGATCTGTGTCCGAGCGCACAGCGCACCAGGGCCAATGGAAAGGCGTCGAAAGCCTCTGTCCGAAAGAGGTCGTCAAAGGAGGACGTCGAGGAGGGTTCTGGACCAAAGATTGAGATTGAGATCGAAATACCGAGGGACCGGGAGGCAGTTCTCGTCAAAGAAGAGGACTAGTCACCGAAACCGTATGGCGACCCTTGTTTCTCGGCCTGAGAAAGGCCGGTGACCGACTGAGCCCAGTCTCGAGACGATGTTTGATGGTCAGGCGCAGTACAGTACAAAAGGACATGAATCACATCTAATCACATCTAGTCTAGTATTGAGTGGTGAGCATGCCCAGTTTACGTAAACAGTCTGCTGCACGATGTAGCAAATGTACTCGCGCGACGTACAACACTTTATCCCTATCGAATCGATCAGCCTGAGACGTTCGTCAGCCGACCGGTCGGTTTCATGACAGGTTCATCGCCATATCCCAAAATCCCTTTTCGAGACCGATACACCTCTCCCAAACGGCCAACCACTCCGCATACCGAACGGGTGAGGGTGGATCCGTGGCCGCCCGAGCCTCGATCGATTCTTCACAAACACATTGCGTTAGAAATCGTTGGATCACGCGAGAGACATAGGAGAAAGAAAGCGACAAGACAGGAAGAACGTGCGCACCAAGCCCAGCAACGACCGCGTTCTGAAAGTCCTCTCCAGCGTAATCCTGCATCCACTTGATGTACGGATTGCCTTCCCACTTGACCCACGAATCCGGTTTCCCAGCTTCTTTTTTGAGCCAGAGACCCACTTCGCCGTACCCTAGGAGGCATGCAGCGAGTGCCATCAAGAGCTTCGTCGTATCACCTACATAGAATGTCGAATGAATAGATGTAAGGCTCGTTCGACACGGACGCACCTTGTAAACCGATGTCGACGAGGTAGGCACCATACGCCGTCGTTGCCGGAGATTCGGGCGTCGCCTCCAAATCTTGCAGAGTGACGCCAAATTGGGCACAAAAGGAAACGTGCATGGAGCTCTCCTTCGAGATGCCAAGCATGACCTTGGTTGCAGAGGAAATGGGTGCGAAATCATGAGACTTGGTTGCTAGTAGCCTACACGTTCCATGTCGACAAGACTGGTCAAAGTATCGAAAGGTGACGTACGCGTATGCTCTCGAATAATACTTCAAATAATGATAGTCTTGCCTGAGCTAGGGTGAGCATCAACACATTCACACCCAACATAGTAAAACGCGCGTACTTGATAAAGTGAACAAACGATGATCTGTCGAGCGTGCCTTTGCCTAGTTGAACCACGAAATCGTGTTGGACGTATGCTTTCCATAGGTTCGCTGTGCTTTGAATAAACTTGTGTGTCAATGGGTATGGGTGTCCTGGAGTCCGCCTGCGGAAATCGGTCCAGAGAGCATGTAGCCCGCGAGAATGACATGCTTACGGTTGTACCACGAGCCTCGACACTGAGTGGAGGTGGTTCAAAGGGCCGAATCCTTTTCCAATGGACGGAGCAGTGTCAATGCCAAGATACGTGAACGAAGTCGCTTGCGCAGTTGCCTCTTCCACTGCAAAACATGAGAAAGAAAATCCCCCAAGCACCGTTGGAAAAATCCTTCACCTGGAATTTCATTTCCGAGTGCACA
Source organism: Butyriboletus loyo (assembly GCA_038093515.1). Classification (NCBI taxonomy): domain Eukaryota; kingdom Fungi; phylum Basidiomycota; class Agaricomycetes; order Boletales; family Boletaceae; genus Butyriboletus; species Butyriboletus loyo. The sequence continues at coordinate 85,092 of JBBPSI010000051.1, forward strand.
CGCGAGCGCCGCACTCAGTGTACACCCTGTCCCATGGGTACTCTTCGATTGTAAGCGCGGTCGAGGGTATAACGTGAAAATATTGTCAGTGACGCCACGTTGACAAAGTACGTCCACGACGAGATCTGTGTCTTCTTCTGTCTTTCCCTTTCGAAGGATTTCCGTGTTTTCTTCCAGGAGGAATGCAGGTTTTATTGCCAAGGTAGCACCATCGGGGACTTGAACATTACGAATGTCATCTGCCGAAACGGAAATGTGTCCACCCTTGAGTAATACAGCTTTGGGTACCAGGGTGAGCAGATTTTGTGCCGCCACGAGCATGTCTCCGAGCGAGGCAATCTTGCAAGGCAGATATCGTGCTTTGAGAAGAAGCACCGCTTCCGCTTGGTTCGGTGTAATGACGTCCGAGAGAGGGAACAACTCTTCTATTATCACGTTTACAGCGTCCGGCTGCAACAAGACATGTCCAGATGTCGAGACGCAGACGGGATCACAGACAAGGGGGATACGACCATGTAAATCAAAGTGTTCCTTGAGCGTCGACGTGATCGTCCTGGTATTTTCGGCAGTAAACAACATTCCAGTCTTGATGGCGCGGACGTTGATGTCATCGAGGACGGATCGTATCTATCCGAACACAATCTGAGACACGAATTTGGCTGGGGTGTGAAAGATGGACACGGACCTGTTGTACGACGAATTCCGGGGGCGCGCCGTGCGTCGCCTGAACACCAGTTGTGTTCTGAGCCGTCATCGCCGTCAGGACGCTGGTTCCATAGCACTTATGGGCTGCGAACGTCTTGAGATCTGCCTTCGTCGGAAGTGTTCAGTAGTGGGATGGGGAACATCTCTACCAACATACCTGGATGCCTGCACCTCCACTGGAATCTGAGCCAGCGATAGTCAAGATAGCTGTTACGTTCGTCGACATCGTCCCTGACTCACGGAAGTACTGAGAAAGCTACAAATGTCCCGATTACATTGTTTATTTCTAAAGCTCTTGCCAAACACCCAAAACGGGTCATGAACACCTCCCCGCTTTTAGTTTTCAGAGGTGGTCAATTTAGGAAACAATGTCCTCCTCATCCGATCTCGAGACTGGCATCACCCAGCATATTATCCAAAATAAAAAGAAATCAACGAAGACAAAGACAAAGACAAAGACAAAGACTAAACCGACTCTCGTTGTCGCTGCGGACCATGGGAAAAACGAGGGTGAGGACCCACATTGGGCGTACGAACCTCCTGAGGGTACCGTGTTGCTCGACCACACCGTCGACGTCGGGGAATTCGAGTGGGACAAAATCAAAGATGATGACGACACCGAGATTTGGCTCATCCGAGCCCCAGAATCGGTACGTAGCAACGTTCTCTATCCTTATCTCCCTCAAGACATTCACGGACTGGTAGATCAAAGCGAAACATCTAGCAGGACTCGAGATCGACCCTCCCTCTTCATCACGGGCAGCTCGCGTTGGGGGTTTCACGAGAAAGCATACGACGTATGATGTTTGGTCAATCGGCGACGACGATGCAGAGGTTGCAGGGGGTGACGAACTCCGAGGACTCTCCTGTTTGCTTCCCCGCAAGAGAAAAACGGGCAAGTTATACATTGGTGAGGGACATCGTTTTTTAATCTACAGGTTTTTGATCCTCATACACGCCGTCAGCTCCGAAAAATGTGTCGCAGCGCATTGTTATTTCTGCTCAGCCTTCGATAGCTACTGCTCCAGCTTCTCAACCTGTTGTTTACCAAAATCCACCCCGTCCATCTTATCCAAAGGACGTTCTCAAACATTCTTTCGTACCTTACGGTGCACGGTCTGAGCAGTTCCGGGCGGAGGACTTGGCAACAGACGTAGATGACAACGAGACTACGGTGGACAAGCCTACTAAGACGGCACCCTCACCGAAAGATAAACTGGCGAAACCCAAAGAATCAAAAGGAAAAAAGCGTAAAGTCGATGGGGACTCCCCCAAAAAGTCGAAAAAGCATAAAGCGAACACTTAGATACCCTCTCGTGTGTCCTTATGTTTCTGCCACGCTGAATGTCATTAAGCTCGAGGCGGAAAATATCCTTCCATGCCAGTTGAGCAGATAGTACAATGTAACGAGCAAGCATGGAGCTGCAAAGCAGAGTACACGTGAAGGCGAAGGTGAGTGATGAACATGAAGAATAAGATTAAGGTCAAAAACATAACGAATGCATCCGCCACAAGTCATCCGACATCCATCTCATCTTCCTGGGTAGCATTCTGATGTGTAGTAGTCCGTGGGCCATCCTCGATACCGTTCAGCTGAAGTGACCTCTGTGTGTCGTGTTTAAGAGCCTCCCCCAATCCATCATAGATACTCTTCGTGGGGAGACCCCATATCCGACCCAAGCATGTCCGTTCCTTCTCCTCAAAGACACCTCCTACCATCGCGACCCACCGTTGTCTGGTCTCGACCAATTGCTTCAGTTGATCTGGAACCACCAAATAAAGATCATCATCAGGGCCAAGACCGAGCGCGGAAGGTGGTGGTTTTGGTAATTCGACGGAAGTACCGCTACCATTTACGTTTCCGTTGACTTCGGGGCTCTTTTTTTTCTTCTTTCCGAGTTTCGGCGCGTCTTTTTTCTGGAGTTTACTGTAAAGGGCGACGATGCTTTTATCAAGAGAGTCCCGTAGTTCCAAGTACTCTTGATGTCCTAGGCGATCTCTAGCAACGCTTGCCAGGCGTTCCTTTCGAGCCTTGTTCATAGCTACCACCGTTCGGAGTTCGCCTTGTGCATGGCGGAGCGCGGTGGCGATCGGATCATCTACCCTGGCGGAGTAATCGGGCTGGAAGAGTCTCGGGTCAGAGAAGACAAAATTAGGAAGTGTACATCCATATAATTTACCGGCTCCCCCAACAAGCCATGAAACCGCATCGTGTCTTGGATTCGTTCCTCAAGATCAGCGACGTTCACCTTCTCGCGTCTAGCAGCAGCAGCCCCAGTACCACCCGGTCGTCCCTCCATGGCATCCTCGGCTGCCTTCACACCCTTCCATGATGTGGCAGCGTCCTGCATAGGAAGCAGGGCACTGATCAACCGTTCAGTGAGTGGACCATGACTCCGCTCCTCAGCCGAAAGGTCAGATTCCAAGAGCGTTGAAGGATCCCATTTCGGCAGAGCTGAACCATCATTGGTTCGGTGAGGTGCAAGTCCGGGTAATGGCCCACCGTAAAGTTCGGTATCCATTTCCTCCCAAACTTCCAAATAATGGCGTCCAAGTTTAGGCATGACATAAGGTTCCACGTCATCTCCTGTGAACTCGAGGAAACCGATATCTTCTTCTTTAATGCCTCGTATCCAAGGCTCGATGCTCGTGTAGAACGTAGTGACTGGAATTTGTGAAGGTTGCTTGAGTTTGCTGAAATCCTCCGTAACATCTGTTGGCTGACTGGGCCCAGGCACAGGTGCGGGCGGTAGAGGAGGGCGTGCAGGGAGCAGTTGCACGGGTGGTGGGACAGCGAAATCAGGCAAGTGTAGTGACTACGTTTCTATTAGTGCTGCTCTTGACCATGATCAGAGGACCCACCTTGGCATGATTTAATGCGGACCCTACGACCTTGGGTTTGGGTGGTAAGGCTGATGGGGCATGGGTTGTTGGCACTGTCTTGATAGCCTTTCCAGTGTCTGTCGCATTCGTGGGTGAATTCTGAATTCTAATCATTCGGAGTGTTCACGGCGCACCTTCTAAATCGCTGCCGTCCTCCCGTTTGCGCTTTTTCTTCTTCCGCTTCAAGTCAGTGGGTAGCCTGAGTCCGTGTTCATAAGGGATTTAGAGTGAACTACATTAGGGAGTGCTTACGGTCGACGAGGATCCTGAGACAACTTGACAGATGACAGGGCTGATGTCGGTAGCAAGGAGGGTCGGGCCTTTGCAGACCCGTTAATTGTAGTAGTGGAATAGCCCTGTTCATCTGCATCCAAGAGCGGCGTGACTGCGATGGTCAAGGCATCCGGCAGAAGATGACCAATGCCACAGAGATGTTGTGTCACATACCCATACGACACGATACAAGGTGCCGCGTGGACGCAGGACGCAATACGTATTTTTTTCGCGCGAATGCAACCGTTCCGTATTTCAAAACCAGATCAGGCATTTGATACGAGAAAACCGATAAGGCGAACAAGGAGACTGGATCAGTACCATCGCGCGAACGAGGTGCAAAGACGTACAGCCGCGCTCTCGGTTAACTTTGTCCACCGCCTTTGCTTTCCCCTTTACTTTCTCCTTTGCTCGCCGCATGGACTCCTCGATCGTTTTAAGGTCATCGCCAGCCTTCTTCGCGCGCTCAAGTGTCTTCTGGCGGAGGAGTTGTAGCTCGGAATGGAGTAATTCGAGCTCATCTATCGGAGGTACGGCTTCGGACTGGTTCTTGAACAGCGAAGACCGACCGGCAGAGGGTAGAGTGTAAGGTACTAGCTTGGACGACATGACGGCAGCTCGGAGGACAGCGAGCACCGCGAACGTGGAGATTTGTGTTCGGAACGAGTGCTAGAGGCCCCAAAGGGAGTGAATCGGACGTCCGACGCGATGAAAGCGAGCTGCTGGACGTTAGATTGCAAGAAGCCGCCAGGTGAGAACGAGCCAATGCCAGTGCTACGTTCAGTCACTGTATCATGACCGTCTGTTTTGCTGCTTATTATGTAATACACACATTCCCACACATCCACGGCAGCGACGACCACGACGACGGCCATGAATGGCTCAGCCCAGGACAGACCGCCACCACTGCCATCCGGGGACCCTTTCATCATCGACGAGAATATTGAGCTCGGTGACTTGCGTACCAGCCCTGAGCCACTCTCTCCTAAAAACGGTATCCTGTACGAATTCAACGACGACCTCGATGCAGACGACTTGGACCATGCGGACGACGGGAATACAGCGCTCTTGGGCGCAGAGGGAAGGACCAGAGGTACAGAGCGGTTGAACTCTGCCGGGTGGAGACAAGTGAGCAGCATCGTCCTCGAGGTATGTGTCCGTTTCCAACGCAATTAACGGGAAATCGCATGACAAGAGCATAGAGCGCACCGATATTGCTACTTACCACTGTCAGCCTTTTATTCACCGGTGAGCTCTTGGACCACGTGTCGGTAAGTCCAACCTATGCATGGCCTACCGGGAAATGCGCCAACATTCGAACAGCGTTGGAAAGCCATGAGGACAATTGGCGAGTTCATCATGATAATTCCTGTGATCATGAACCTCAAAGGAAATCTTGAAATGAATCTCTCTGCAAGGCTGGGGACCGCTGCGAACATGGGCGAACTCGACGATCCCAAACGTCGCCGTAAAATTATCCTTGGAAATCTGGCTCTTCTCCAAGTCCAGGCAACCGTGGTGGCTTGTGTAGCTGCTTCAGTTGCCGTGCTTCTAGCCTCTCTTGTTCCAAATCCTCCACCTACATCTTCAGAGGATGCAGTACTTAATAATACGATGCATCTTGCCGTGAGAGCAACCCATCCTTTGCCTATTAACACAGGACTGCCCAGGTCTGGACTGATTGAGTAGGCGCCGAAATACTCCGCTCTATCCTTTAACCTCATCCTTCGGTCAGATTTGTCATGGTCGCAGCATCTTCAATGCTTTCCACCTGCATGGCAAGCATTATTCTTGGATCATTCATGTGTTTTCTTGTTGTGCTATGTCGCCGTTATGGGCGTGACCCAGGTTTGCACCTTCATTGCAACCTCTCCTCTCAACCTGACTGGACATCCTCAGACAACATAGCTCCGCCGGTCGCGAATTTCCTTGGCGATTTGGTGACGTTGTCTCTCTTAGGGAGTATTAGCTCCGTTTTAATCAACTTCGTTAACACGGCACTGCCTCTTATCATTGCAATACTTCTAACATGTTCCGCAGTAGCATGTGCTGTTGTCGTGCGAGGGAACAGCGTGGTCAAAGACCTCATATGGCAGGGTTGGACACCACTTTTTGGTGCCATGGTCATCAGTTGCGGGACCGGTATCGTCCTCGATACATTTGCTTCCAGATACCCAGGATTTCCTCTGCTCGCTGTCGTAATTAGTGGTGAGCTCTACTTTCGCGTCGGTCCCCACCGACCACTGAATATCGAATCCTTGTAGGTTTACCGGGAAGTGTAGGGTCTATATTTATCTCCCGTCTCTCGACCTCTCTACATGCTGCTGCTTCCCATATCTCTAATTTCAGAGATACAGGGCCATCACCTCGGCTCGTCATGATCACGCTCGTCTTGGTGACGGTACCGATAGAATTCATCTTTCTTTTAATACTTCGTAGTTTCGGCTGGCTTAAACTACCTATCTTATTTGCCATCCTCTCCCTCACTTTCTTCTGCTGTGCAGTAAGTGCTCTATGCTCGGTTTCTTGTTCTCGAACTCGTTCTAAATGATGTGACAGGTTTGGATATCCCTCATCGTTGCACAATCGCTCACGTATTATCTATGGTCGAAGGGGTTGGATCCTGACATACACGCGTTACCTATTCACTCCGCGCTGATGGACTTGATAGGGCAGTTGCTCCTTGTGTTATGTTTTACGTTAGTCTCGTCCGTAGGCGTAACATTACAGATGTAAGCAATCCCAGTTTTGACTGGTCGACCACCCAATGGCAGACAATGCTACTGACGCTCGCGTTGTCCCCTTGTGACCTCCAGTTACCAGTACCACCGCAACAGGTGAGGGCGATGGGATATCCCTAACAACACCAGTACATTATATACACCAAAAGACGGGCTCCGACCGCAGAAAGGAAACATCTTCCCAGTCAAGATATGTCGACGTCGAAATCCAACGGTGTCATTGGTTCCTGCCCCGACTCTGCCTCCGCGGCAGCATCGGGATCTACATCCGTCAAATCCTTCTCGTCCTTTTCCTTGTCCTTGTCTTTCTCCTTTTCCTTGTCCGTCCCCGCTCTCACCCTCGACTTACGTGACTTCCTGCTTCTCGGCTTCGCAGCCTTGGTTGTCGACGCCGCCCCATTTTCATCTCCGTCCTCCCCCCCGTCATTTCTCGCGGCCGCAGCGCTTGTCCTACTCCTTCCCCGACCCCGCCCCCGTTTCCCCATCCCTCGCGATCGACGCGCGGGGATCGAAGTCCGCCTCGCGCTGACCGACGAACATGGCTCCTGGTCCACGTCGTTCTCCCCATCAAAGTACTCATTCCTCGTCGTCGTCCGATCGCTCCGTCTCTCCCCAGCCAACGCCGTCCCCCGTTCTTCATCTTTCTCCTCCTGCGTTCTTTCCTCGTCTGCGAGAAGCCCTTCAAGATCCGGTGGTATCTCCTGCATCGCCACGCTCGGCGCGCCTTGCAGGTATCTGAGTTTATTACGGATGCCAATCGTGATTTTCTGCAAGGAGGCAGGTGAATTTTGGTTCTCGACGCGACCGGTCAGTGGGGGGTGGAGTTTCCATTCAGAGTCTCGGAAGAACGAATCATAGACCGTTGCTGGAAGCTCGTCCGGGATCTCAGCGCCGACAAGTACGGCCGTCTCGTACGCCCAACACCGGCTGACGTTTTTGATGGTATACCCGCCTCCGCCAAGGACTAACAATGGCACATTAAATTTGCGCACAAAGTTGACACATTCCCCGTGCCCTGCGATGGACAAATTGAATGCGCCCAATCTGTCACAGCCCAAGGAATCTGCACCACATTGGAGGACTATTGCGGTCGGACGAAAGGCGGCGACGGCGTCTTCAATGACGGTTTTGAACACGGTGAGATACATCTCGTCGTCGATACCGTCTTGGAGTGGTACGTTGAGGCAAAAGTGTTTTCCCAAGTTGGCGCCGTTGTCGTCGAGCTTGCCCGTCCCGGGAAAGAATTCACCTGTGTATTTGTGAAATGACACGGTCATGACGCGATTTGAGTGATAGAACGCGAGCTCCACGCCGTCACCGTGGTGAATATCGATGTCAATATAGAGCACCCTTGGATGATATCTGGGAGGGTAGTTGCAGGGCCCGTGATGCACTTGGAGTTGTTCCTCCTACCTAAGAAGCTCGAGTATCGCAAGCACGATGTCGTTCACATAGCAAAAACCGCTTGCTTCCCCTCGTTTCGCATGGTGGAGACCACCTGACCAATTTATCGCGGTGTCGCAAGTGCCAGCGCAAAGCTTTCGTGCACCAGCGAGTGATGCACCGGCATACATACGACAAAAATGATACATGTCAGAAAATATAGGACAATCTTCGACACAGTTGAATGTATCGATAAGATGTCTCATATCGTTTTGATTTCCCGGAGTCACTCTGTATGACCGACGCTCAGCACAGGTGGTATATCCCATCACACGCTGGGACGCTCACCTCGATAAAAACTCAACGTAGTCATGGTCGTGGTACATTTCGAGTTCTGCTTGCGTCGCAGGGCGCGGGTTATACATGTGGTGGATCTGTTTGTCCAAACCATAACCCATGACGAGCGCGTTCGTGAGTGTGAGCCGATGCGGTTTCATCGGGTGTCGTTCCTAAACAAGAACATTCATGACCGCCGATCCGACCAGTACGACGAATTGCGCACCCCATAATGATATTCGCCGACGCCCTTTGGAAAAAAATAAGACACTATTGGACGCGAGTGCGGCTTTTCTTTCATTTCAAGTTTCGATACATCATCTCGACCAGCATCGACTTACGTTCACATATTCAGTGATGGGTTGGGCGGTTCCGTGAGGACCTCGATCATCGAAGTAGGCAGTTGCAGAGAAGGTCGCAGATTGAGCGCTTCGAATCATGTCTGCGATTATCAAGATCGGCAAAAGAGTTGCGCAGGATGTGAGACACGAGATGTACGTCGTCGACGTTGACAATGGAAAGCCGTGTTATCCGAGTAGGTCAATACTGCAAGTTCTGGAACAGAAAACTTGTGTGAGCAGTTTTTTGAATGGCTTGTCGATACATAAACCCTGCTGTACGATCCCAACTTGCCTTGTAGTGATCTTCTCCCAACTCTGGTTGGAGATTGAATTAGTGACTCGATTGAAAGGGAGGAAGCTAGAACTCGTATGCAGACCAAGGCTTATGTAACGTCTTGCTCGTCGTCTCCCGCGTCCATCATGAAGGCGTTTCTGTTCTCTGCGTGTATTCTTGTGCTTTTAGCGCACGCGACTTCTGGATCCTCGGGAGACAGATCTACCGAGTTTCAAAACTGTGTCTCGACGTGCTATGGTGATCATTGTCACCCATGGACGACCCTCCCACTCGACTTGCGCTTGACGCGTTGGACGTGCACGGACGACTGTAAATACCAATGCATGCACATGCTGACCGACGATGCGGTCAGGCTTGGTCGAGGCATCCAACAATACTACGGCAAATGGCCCTTCTGGCGCTTCCTCGGCGTGCAAGAACCTGCCTCCGTCGCGTTCTCCCTCTGGAACATGTGGTTTCATCTGCAAGGTGCTCGCCAGGTCCGCCGAAAAATACCTACGAGTCATCCATTGAGAGGATACTATCTTACATGGGCATACGTGAGCGTCAATGCATGGACATGGTCAGCGGTATTTCATACGAGAGGTGAGGATCGTGTGTCTGGTGCTTTTTTTGTCTGACAAGCGCGTAGATTTACCACTCACTGAGAAGCTGGATTACTTATCGGCTGCGCTGGCCATCCTCTACGCGCTCTACTACACAGTCATCCGCGTAGCAAACTTGTATCCTCGGTCATCCAAACTCGACGACAATGGACGCTCGCTCTTGCGCTTCGGATGGTCTGCGTTGTGCATCGTTGTCTATCTGTCTCACGTCACATATCTAAGTGTACTGCCTCGATTCGACTATACCTATAACATGGTACTCAACATCGTCCTCGGAATCTCTCACAACATCATGTGGTTGTTGTACTCCCTCCCGGTTCCGTTTTTCCAACGCTTCCCTTATGCATCCAAGACATACTATCCACGGCATACCTACAAAGCAGGCATCTTTGTGCTTCTAACCACGGCCGCGACCGCACTCGAGCTATTCGACTTTCCACCCCTGGGCCGCATCCTGGATGCACATGCTCTTTGGCACTTGAGCACAGCTCCCATCGCCAAGTTCTGGTACGACTTCCTTGTCAAAGACTCCCTTGATGAAGGCTGGCGGCCAAGTCAAAAGTGAGGATGACACAATAATTAAATGTTCCTACATTCAACTAAATAACTTCTAGTTGACGGGGTTCACCTTCTCACCACTGTCTTTACGAGATAACCAATGGAGTGAAAGATTACGCCAGACTTCCTGTTCTACGTTTACCCTCGACGATCAACAACGAGACTGCTCCAAAAGATATATTAGCGATTCGTTCCGAGGAGCAACTCTGAAAAAGATAGACCTATAATAGCGTCCGCTGATTCGATGACCGAATTATCGATCTCCAAGTGTGCATATTGTGATATCATGCCCACCAAGAAGTATCGCTTGTGTTGGTAAAACGTTGCAAGGGGACGTTTGATCTTCATCCCTTCTTCCGCACTATGAAGCTACTATGCGTGTCATCCAGACGTCCCAACCCAAACCACGTTCGAACACTCACTTCCAATTCCTTATTCGTTACGCTCCATGCAAACGTGTTCCCTTCGCCGTCATCGAATTGCCACCGGCTACAATCCGCGAAATCTCATGAGCTTTCCACGACGAAACCACCCTGCCAAGACTATTGGTATCAAAACGCGCGAGAATATTCACACCTTTCCCCTGGCCTCGTCCCATCGACTCTCTTGATCCACTGTTCTTCGGGTTCGAATTCCCTGCCGTACATGCTCACCACAACAGGTTTGTTTACTTCCTTTCGAATGCTCCCCGTGAGCTCATACATGCCCGTACGCGGATCGAGTCTCCGCACGGTCGTCAAATTGGGCACCCACTCGGGCGTTTGAATATCGTAGTAGATCGCGTCGGATTCATTGGACAAGGTCGTGTTGAGCAGAGACGCCGTCGTGAACGTCAGGTTTTGGGACATGGCGATGATGAACGGCGGCTGTCCTTTCCGCTTTTTTCAAGGACCCGGAAGTGGAACGCGGGAAGGGCGGGTGGAAAGAAGAAGAAAATGAAACAATGATGTGCGCTCTGGAGGAATCCCCCACCTCGATCCGAGCGCCTTATATACCTGTCCGACAATACTAAAAAGCTATACAGGAGAGGGACGGGCTCACGCCCACACCCATCATTTCGGCCCACCTCGTTCTTGCGGTCGTTCCCTCGCTCTCGTGGGTCGTTTCGCACACCCAATTGCAACGGATTCGAAGCTGGGCCAGACCACGGCGTTGCTTAGCCACAGTACCCACACCGCTCCTGCGAAGAGATACAGAAATAGTGTCCAGTGCGATGCGCACAGTTTTGTTTTATTTTTCCCTCGGCGGCGACCAGGTATGCAGCGCCTGTCTTGCACCCTTGGAGGTTGGACAGCGCCTGCTGGTTGGTGAGTCTGTGCGCGCGGGGGGAACAAAGTGAGGGGGCCGGTGCGCTCGGACGCTCCGAGCAATGCAACCGAACTAGACGTATCGATGTAAAGCTTTGCTGGCAGCGAGCACCACCTTTTCCACTCCAGCTCGACAGGGGATGTGCGAGAGAACACACGTCCATGCATTCCCGTGCATAAATAATCGTCGACATTGCATTGGACGCCATGTACATACTAGACAGGATACATACAGGCCATATACAGCTATGAAAGCAGGAACGGTCACGGTGCCTGACAATTGATGCACCCCATACATTCGTGTTCATTCAATTTTCCTGCGCGAAAACTTGGAACGACCAATCAGATCAGTTTAGTTCTTTCGATTGTTCGTGGCGGGTTCAGGAAATACGTACCAAGGTCACCACTGTACCATCTTCGAGCACATCTTTCCGCGGTACGAGCTCGTACCCGAACACTTTTGGTAGCAGAATACGCCATCCAGCCCAATAGCCGACTCCGACCAACATCACACCAATCCCAACGAGGCAGTACCTATCATTTACCACAGCATCATCAGTCCCAGGCTCAGCGCCCAACGTTCATCCTCGAAGTGGACGAGGGATGCGACGCACAAGTAATACGGAAGAGGAGGCGTGTCTCCGACCCCATTGGCAGGAGGCAGGAATGGTGCGGCGATAACTGTCAAACGCTCTACGTAAGTCCCGTGCCAGGAACCCATGGCGAGAAACTGCACTCACGGAACACCGCTGCGACGAGATAGAACGCTGCTAGAGGCCACCAGACTGAGCAAACGTGCATTAGCCCCCGTCTCTTCAGCCCAAAATCTGCCTACCCTTGAATGGTCTGCGGATATCTGGCCTCTTCCAACGCAGCCAGAACAGACCCTATAAGGGTTGCTGGATGAGCCAGCTTTGGAGCGAGGAAGGAGGTCAACTTACGATGACAACCAAGACGTTGACAATCTGACTAGGGTATCCTTCGACATCTAATATGAAAGGATACACGACCTTCACGGGTGGCCCCAGAATCACGATGACCTACGCTCGCGGTGCGATGAGTATATTCCTCACAGATGAGCATAGGCGCGTACTCACCGAAGGGATCAAATGAATGATGAGCCCAGGTAAAGGTGACTTTCCTGTAGGCCAGTTTGACGCCCAGAACTTGTTACCGAATGGGAGAGGAATACCCTCCTTGGCGAGCTCTGTTGGAAGTGAGGCCACGTGCCAGATCGATTTAAACATGTACTTACCCTGGTTAACGCGGGCAGCAGCAAACGTCTATTCACGCTTATCAGTATCCACGCGAACAAGCAAAGTGAACACTTCATACGACGGTGACGACGTTCTAAGGCAACATTAGCACAGGGTACTCGAAATACGTCAACACTCACTCCTAGCGCACTGGATGGGTGAATTCAACCACCGGCAAGGTCAGCAAGCAAAGTTGATGCAGTCGGGAAAGAGGACGAGAACACAGGAACACAAATCGTACCTGAGAGCAACAAAGACACTCAACGCACGCTTCGCCGCCGTTCCGAACACTCGCTGAAAAAACAAGGCAGCCACAGTCACCCCAGAAGACTTGATCTGGGCCTATCACCAACAATAGCAATAGACGCATCGATCACCTCGGCAAACCACGCATGGAGAACGGACGTGGCCTACACACCTTGGTCGCTGCGCTAAAATACGCAATGTTCGCGAAGAGATAGAGCACGGCGCAGATACCCAATCCGAGGGGTCCGGCGATCTTGAGTGTCCGCACTGGATTTCGGACATTATTGAGCACATAGTTGACGTTTGACCAGCCGGCGTATGCGTTGAGGACTTTGAAGGTTGCTGTCGCATACTGCACATCGCTTTTGGCACCAGGCCTATCGATGTAAGGTGGGAAACACGCACATCACCGCTGCTGTGAGAACTACCAGCGAATGCATTGACAAAGTTGACGTGAGGATCTGCGATGTGGGTTTTGCCTGCCAACACTGCCCAGCCTGTTATCACAATAAAGACAAGGATGATGATCTTGAAGGTAGTCAGCAACTGAGATCATATGATATTGTGTCGTTAGAAGGTATGCAAGGACCGAAAAAACGGCTATATGCGCACGTTCATGATATATACACCAATGCGTGGCGTAAGACCGTGAAGAAGGGTCACAAAAATAATAACTGAGATGATGTTTGACTAGTGTCTATGTTAGATGGGAGTTTCAAACGTACCAAGAAGAGCAATTCCACGTTCAGACCAAGTCGTTGCGACCCGTCCCGCCGAAACAAGGATGCTATAGTGACGTTAGGACATGTGCCATCAGAAGATTCAACCAAGGGACTTACTTGCTCGCAAAGACCTGCCACCCAAGGTCAATGTCACCATACACAGAACCACATCTAGCTTGGCACTTACAATGCATCCACTCGCAGTGAATCCAAGCAAGATCGCATTCGCAGCAAATATCACCGTGGCAAGGTATTTCGGTCTTTGATAGACGGCCTCCAGGTACACCTTTTCGCCGCCGCTCCGGGGAAACATGGTCCCAAATTCGAGCCAGATGAACAAGCCACAAAAGGAGAGAACGAATCCGAGCACCCATAGCATGAGGGATGCTCCGACGGATCCTACCCCATTCAGAATCGAGGATGGCGTCGAGAAGATACCGGTACCGATGATACGTCCGACGATGAGAAGTGTACATGAGGTAACGCCGAGATGACGACCAAGCCCTCCAGCAGCGTCTATGGAAAGCACTCGTTGAACGAAGACGAAGAGGAGCCGTACAAGGAAGAATCAGCGCACCTTCCTCCAGGGAGAGTCCACTGGGGCCATCGGCGGGATTGACTTCCTGTATGGGATGCTTCTCACCAATATCATGATCCAAACTATTCTCGTCACCCTCTGTCTTCCGAAAATGCGTCCGCAGGCCTCCGGACATGATGGGGCCAATGGAGAAAGTTGAACCGTCTAGTTATGTGGTTAAGAGTGTCTCACAGATGGGGGTCCGAATTGCGGAAGGTTAACTGGCTTAAGTAGGCACTCATTGAGAAGTTTGGAATGACGCCTCAAAATGGATGCGAGGATGATGCAAGACAAGATCAAAATGGCGCCGTGTCGCATGATCATGAAGTAATAAAGGCGATTCGAGGAAGCCAAATTTCGAACCCGGACTTCAAAACACGGTGGGAGTAACCAACTGAAGCAGATGCAAATGCCAGAGTGGACGTCTGGGACCGATTGCACCATTGCTTGCGAGGTACATCCGTCATGCAGTGACAGCTGTGATACCCTCACCAGCCTTGACCTTGCCCAGATCTCATCCCTCGACCTCAGACAGAAAGGCACCCGCTGCCGGTAGCGCTAGACTCCGTCGAAAAGTCGAACAATCCAAACAGCTGTTAGTAACTTCAACTATTAACCAATTAACAACTCATCCTAATGTTTGATCCAGTTTCTGCTTAATATCCCAAACCAAACCTGAAACTTGGTGATCGGAAGACAGTCGGTGTTTTGATTCCGCTGTTAAAAACTGTAAGCTAGCAAACGGTCACGTGTTTTTTTTGCAACGCATAATTAGCCAATAAATTCATGCATTCGGCCAGAATCGCCATAGCACTTGCAAGGGGTTTGTGAGTGAGAAAATGAAGTAATCGAAAGGCGACTAAGGGAGGGAGTCTGGCAATTAAGGGAATATTTTATAGCCAATCCTGAAAACGGGTGGCCTGGCTAGTGCCCGAAGGTGTCAAATGTCAAGAAATGCATCAGTGAAACGGTCATTGGTCGGAACCACCGGTTAGCAGTCTGTAGCGCTCGGCTACACTCGGTTAGCACCGGAAACCAGCAACTGTTTTACTGATGTGACAATGGTAACAAAGGCAAAGCGTGGTAAGTAACGGCGAAGGGGTACATATGAAACGCGTCCATAAGGTGTCTGTCCAAGTCCGGAGTGTCCGGTCTGTTTTTCCCGCGCTTAGTCCGTGGCAACCCGGGTCCGTTGTGGTCCGGAATTTGAGTCCGGAGGGATTTTGACGGCACTTTCGGAATCTAAGACCCCTGACTTCCTTGTGTGCTGGGCATCCTCCAATCACAAGTCAACGACAACTCTCAGAGCAATGTATTATGAGTTAGTCTAAGAATTGTATGTCATATTTTCAGTGCTCCTTGCCAAGATGTATGTGAAAAACATGTACATCGTAACACTCTCTCAAAGACTTGCATAAACGTGGGCTCGATTGTTCATGCATTCATCGCAATGTGACCCGAGCTGGTCTGGTGAGTATAAGCTCTTATTTAGTAACAGCAGTGACGTCCTTTCGAACATGTTACCGCACGTTGGTGCAGATCTTGCAGGTATATTTTAACACCGAAAGGATCCAGACCTATTCATTCAATCCGACGCACCATATTGTAACCCTATTCGAACTAACAAAATAGATAAGGAAGAAAAGCATTTCAACAAGGGAACTGTCGCATCTTCCACTTGTTCACAGGTTGAGGTTGATGGGAGTACTTGTAACCGAGGTAGATCACCCCGCTCTATATGAGTGATCAGCATCAGATCTCCTGCATTCAGCAAGTACGACTTACATAGCGAAGGAGTCAACCATGCGACTGCCTTTTGTAAATTGTAATACAAACAGAGTATTCAGACAATACCCTGGTAGTTAGGATCTGCAGGAATCGAACAGTACAGTACTGACTGATCCAACGTGTTGTGCTTGAGAAATGTCGACTTGTGCGCGATCTGTGGGAAATCAATTTTACCCACCTTGGCAACCTTTCGCAACACTCAGCTGCCTGCGCGCCGAAGGTATCAACGCGGAATTTGATTTTACGCAGCTCGTACCCAACCATCGCAAGTTGGCCAGATACCAGTGGTGGAACAATGTCATCAACACGGTCATTTACATGACCGTCAGTATATGCGGTTGTGAGTCGACTTAGGACCGATCAGCACGCCGTGATCCGCGTATATAGTGCATTCCACAAACTGCCATTGCAGCTCGACAGGGAATGCGCGAGAGCACACGTCCACGCATTCCCGTGCGTAAATAATCGTCGACATCGCATTGGAAGCCATGATACATACAGGCCATACAGGTATGAAAGAAGCAACGGTCACGGTGCCTGATAGTTGATGTATTCGAGGTATTCATTCAATTTTCTTGCGCGAAAACTTGAACGACAAATCAGATCAGTTTAGTTCTTTCGATTGTTCGTGGTGGGTTCGGGGAATACGTACCAAGGTCACCACTGTGCCATCTTCGAGTACATCTTTCCGCGGTACGAGCTCGTACCCAAACACTTTTGGTAGCAGAATACGCCACCCAGCCCAATAGCCGACTCCGACCAACATCACACCAATCCCAACGAGGCAGTACCTGTCATTTGCCACAGCATCATCAGTCCCAGGCTCAGCGCCCAACGTTCATCCTCGAAGTGGACGAGGGATGCGACGCACAAGTAATACGGAAGAGGAGGCGTGTCTCCGACCCCATTGGCAGGAGGCAGGAATGGTGCGGCGATAACTGTCAAACGCTCTACGTAAGTCCCGTGCCAGGAACCCATGGCGAGAAACTGCACTCACGGAACACCGCTGCGACGAGATAGAACGCTGCTAGAGGCCACCAGACTGAGCAAACGTGCATTAGCCCCCGTCTCTTCAGCCCAAAATCTGCCTACCCTTGAATGGTCTGCGGATATCTGGCCTCTTCCAACGCAACCAGAACAGACCCTATGCAAGGGTTACCGGACATGAGCCAGCTTTGTAGCGAGGAAGGAGGTCAACTTACGACGACAACGAAGAAGTTGATAATCTGACTAGGGTATCCTTCGACATCTAATATGAAAGGATACGCGACCTGCACGGGTGGCCCCAGAATCACGATGACCTACGCTCGCAGTGCGATCAGTATATTCCTCACAGATGAGCATGAACGCGTAGTCACCGAAGGGATCAAATGAACGATGAGCCCAGGTAAAGGTGACTTTCCTGTAGGCCAGTTTGATGCCCAGAACTTATTACCGAATGGGAGAGGAATACCCTCCTTGGCGAGCTCTGTTGGAAGTGAGGCCACGTGCCAGATCGATTTAAGAATGACATGGGATGTCATATGTACATGTACTTACCCTGGTTAACGCGGGCAGCAGTAAACGTCTATTCATGCTTATGAGCATCCACGCGAACAGGCAAAGTGAACATCACATACGACGGTGACGACGTTCTAAGGCAACATTAGTACAGGGTACTCGAGGTGAAATACGTCAACACTCACTCCTAGCGCACTGGATCGGTGAATTCAACCATCAGCAAGGTCAACAAGCAAAGTCGATGCAGTCGGGAAAGAAGAGGAACACACGAATACAAAACGTACCTGAGAGCAACAAAGACACTCAACGCACGCTCTGCCGCGGTCCCAAACACATTCTGGAAAAACAAAGCAGCCACAGTCACCCCAGAAGACTCAATCTGGGCCTATCACCAACAATAGACGCATCGATCACCTCGGCAAACCTTGCATGGAGAACGGACGTGGCCTACACACCTTGGTCGCTGCGCTAAAATACGCAATGTTGGCAAGGATATAGAGAGTGGCACAGATACCCAATCCGAGGGGTCCGGCAATCATGAGCGTCCGCACCGGATTCCGAACGTTGTTGAGCACATAGTTGGCGTTTGACCAGCCGGTGTATGCATATAGCACTTTGTAAGTCGCAGTCGCATACTGTACATCGTCGTTGACACCAATGCCTATTCTCATTGGAAAACACTCACATCACCACTGCTATGGGAACTACCAGCGAATGCATTGACAAAGTTGGCTTGGGGATTGGCGATGTGGGTTTTGCCTGATAACACCACCCAGCCTGTTATCACAATAATGATAAGAATGATGATCTTGAAGATCGTCAGCAACTGAGAAACTGTATCGTTAAAAGGTATGCAGAGACCAAAAGTATGGCTATATCGCACGTTCATGAGATATACGCCGGTGCGTGGCGCAAAAGCGTGAAGAAGCGTCACAAAAACGATCACTAAGAATGATGTTTGACCACTGCCCATGTTAACTACGAGCTTAAAGGGCACCTGCAAGACCAATGCCACGTTCAGACCAGGTCGTTGCGACCTTTCCCGCAGAAATGAGGATGCTAGAGCATGTTAGGACACACGCAGGGCATGAAATTTAATGAAGCCGCTTACTTGCTTGCAAAGACCTACCGCCCGGGGTCAAGGGTGGTCAGACGCAACCACACACATCCAATTTCGCACTTACAATACACCCACCCGCAGTGAATCCAAGCAAAATCGCATTCGCAGCAAATATCACCGTAGCAAGGTATTTCGGTCTTTGATAGACGGCCTCCAAGTACACCTTTTCGCCGCCGCTCCGGGGAAACATGGTCCCAAATTCGAGCCAGATGAACAAGCCACAAAAGGAGAGAACGAATCCGAGCACCCATAGCATGAGGGATGCTCCGACGGATCCTACCCCATTCATAATCGAGGATGGTGTCGAGAAAATGCCGGTACCGATAATTTTACCGACGATGAGAAGGGTACATGAGGTAACGCCGAGATGACGGCCAAGCCCTCCAGCAGCGTCTACGGAAAGCACTCGTTGAACGAAGATGAACAGGAGCCGCACAAGGAAAAATCAACGCACCTTCCTCGAAGGAGAGTCCGCCAGGGCTGACATCGGCGGGGGTGACTTCCTGGGTGGTTTGCTTCTCATCGATATCATGATCCAAACTATCCTCGTCACCCTCTGTCTTCCGAAAACGCGTCCACAGGCTTCCGGACATGATGGGGCCAATGGAGAAAGTTGGACCCGCTGGCTATGTGGTTGAGAATGCAGGATTCGAATTTAGGAAGGGTAGCGGACTTAAGTAGGCCCTCATCATTGAGAAATTTCTTAATGAGTGCGAGGATGATGGAAGACAAGATCAAAATGGCGTCGTGTCGCATGATCATCATGACGAAGTACACTAATGGGGATTCGGGGAAGCCAAGTTTCGGGCGCGGACTTCAAAACACGGTGGGAGTAGTCAGCCGCAGCTGATGCGAACGCCAGAGGGATCCCTTGACCTCAGCCAGCGATGCATTCATCTTTCATATCATCGCAATGTGACCGGCCCGTCTGGTGAGTATAAGCTCAGCTTCCCTCAGTGACATCCTTTCCAACACGTTACCGCCTGTTAGCGCGGATCTTGCAGGCACATTTTAACACCAACAGGACGACCCATTCATTCAATCCGAGACACCATAAACCCTATTCAAACTAACAAAACACAGAAGGAAGAAAACATTTCGGCATGGGCACTCTTGCATCTTCCACTTGTTCAGAGACCGAGGTTGGTCAGCCCGCATATAGAGCGGAGGAGAGTGATCAACATCCCTCGTACGTTCAGCAAACAAAGTTGACTTACGAAGCTATTGCCAGTGCAGCAGGCGGGCCGCTAGGTGCAGTCAGCTCTGCTACTGCCGATGACCTTGATCGGGTCAGCCGAGCCTGATGAGAGCTGGGATAGAGGGAAGGGTGATCCCGAGTAATCCGGTGAGCTCGGTGACCCTTGGGTCGGATTGTTACAGTGTGGACCATCGTTAGCGCAAAGCGTAAATGCATGAGGAGAAGGGAAATCTGACACTAAGGGCCTGATTGCATCATTTCCCTTCTCGTCACGCTTTCGCAACGATGACGCAAACTGTAGCAAAACGACACGACGCTTACCGAGCACCTTGGAGAACTCAGTATCGCGCTTCCCGCCATTGTGGGTCTCGTCGGGCTCGGGTGTGACCTGATCACGGTCATCGGTGCGGGTAGCTGTACTTCGTGCACCCAGCAGCCAGTCTTGCACTGGCAATAGCTTCATACGTTGACCTTCTTTTCTGGACGTACGAGCGACTCTGATTGTTCACTTCTGCACAACAGGACGGGTTGTTCGACCTCGGCTGCTCTCCCGTCAACCTCAACTTGTGAACAAGTGAAAGATGCGACAGTGCCCATGTTGTCGCGGCGGCTCTGGAAATCTTTTCTATAATGAAATTTCTCTTTGCGTGGTTTGAATAGGGTGTGGTTGTGTATTTTGTGCGTAAAAGAATGAGATCGAATGAATGGATCGTCCTCTGGTATCGGAATTTGCTTGAAAGAAATATATCGAAAGAGGCTCGGATCAGATCATTCTCTGTGGGCTGGTCACATTGCAATTGTAAAGATGTGAACGAATGAAAGATTGCGCGCACAGGTGCAGTGATATCGCAAAAGGAACATACACGTCGATGCGATAGACTAGCTCATAATGCACGATGTAATAATGCATGGATCCTACACTCTCTTTCCTAAACCCAATGAAGGTCAAGGTTTTCCGTGGTCCCACTCGTATGCATTACGAGCTAGTCCGTTTTTTTGCGTACTCTTGCCTCTCGCGCGGCAGAAGGAAGCAATTGAAACATCGTGATGATCGGTACGTCGATCGGGGTCTACTTGGGTTGGACATGAATAACTTACCTAGCGTACTGTTGTCAGCATATACCGCGAATTATGTAGAGGCATGCAGTGCAGTGTATGCAATACATCCCCGATGGGCAGTCCGCATTCCTGCAGAGATGTCGACGGTGTCCTTCAATGAAATTGGCCTTGTGCTGCTGCCAGTGGAAAGGTTTGCTCCACGATGAATGGGTGGAAATTCCCTCACACATAGTCGTTGCAAGACCAGTTTATGGGATTGTGCAGTGACTAGTCTGATACATATTGAACACGAGCATTGTGGACCTCCGGGTGGAACTTCGGTGCGCACCGGGTGCTTTTCGAATCTTGACTCCAAGAAAGCATGAAAACATATACATAGATCGTCAACAAAATTTACAGTGACAAGTAAATACCGAGTTTTGAGTTTATCTTGTGAGCAGATACTCCGACGAGTCCGACCTGTAGTTGAGACTCCGACTGAGAGCTTTGTGGCGACGCTGCCGGGCCATGGAAGCACGCTGGCTCTCTCGCTGATAAGCAGCCTTCTCCCCACCCAAATCTACTCGCGGAGGTTCGCTGCCTTCTGGGTAGTGGTCAAGCCCCTTTGCGAGAGCTTTAACAGGCTCGAAACTGTCTACTGTCCTGTACGCGGCTCTGATCTTCAGAGAGGAGCGACGGACGGAGCCCACCTCGCACAGAGTCTAAGTTACCCTGAGCTCCCAACTTCGCGCTGAGTTCGCACAGCCACACCAGACGCTAATATCACTTCCATTTTGCGATGGCCCCGGTATGCAGAGTCGATCCGTCACTCGTTCATGAGTATCTGTCTGGCGAGTATAATATAATCTGATCGTAACTCAGTGAGGTTCTTTCGAACGTTTCACCGCTGGTTCGCGCGGATCTTGCATGCATATTTTGACACCAACAGCACAACCTATTCATTCAATCCGAAACACCATAAACCCTATTCAAACTAACAAAATACGGAAGGAAGAAAACATTTCGACAAGTGCACTGTTGCATCTTCAACTTGTTCACAGGCTGAGGTTGATGGGAGAGCAGCCGAGGTTGATCAGCCCACTCTATATGTGCGCAGGAGAGTGATGAGCATCCCTCGTACGTTCAGTAAACAAAGTCGACTTACGAAGCTATTGCCAGTGCAGCAGACGGTCTGCTGGGTGCACGTAGCACCGGTACCTGTACCGAGGCCCGTGATCGGGCTACAGCCGAGCCCGACGAGACCCCCGATTGCAGGAAGTGCGATGCCGAGTAGTCCGGCGAGCTGGGTAACTGTTGGGTTGGATTGCTACAGTGTGGTTTATCGTCAGCGTAAAACGTGAAACCGTGAGCAGCAGGTAAATCTCACGCTCAGGGCTTGGTTGCAGCACGAGATCGACCCGGTGTCGCATGAGGAGGTCTGACGGGCTTCCATCGCGTGAGGCGCAGCGGCGGCGACGGCAGCGAGAGCAGCGATGGGGAGAACAGCAGAGAAGCGGATGAACATCTTTTCGATGGTAAGAGTTACTGAGTCGAGTTGTTTGAGACGAGTCGTGTTACTGTTTTGCTGATGGTAAGCTGTTCTGCGACTCACCTTTTATACAGCGAGGAAGAGACCTCTCCGCTCTCACTCCACTCCCTGCACACAGCCCGTTTGCCAAGTACACATTTGTGAATACGGCAACGTTGGGAACACTACTTGTGATTCCGCCACACAGGGGGCAAAGGGACAGGTATGTCGTAAACTGTCGAGACTTACGAGGGGTATCTCTGGCTGGGCAGACCATATGACCACCGCTCGTTCGTGCTGGAACTAGCGAAATGCATTGAACACCCGGTCTCAACCCCTTTCTGCCGCAGGGGCCCAGGGGGCATAAATGACATCTCGGTAAGATATTAGTACCTGGGTGAGAAAATGAATGGAATTACGATGCAACATACGTGAAACAAGCAAACGCAACCTGCGGTGAGACTGCATATGAGCTTGGCCTGCCACGCTCTGTTATAGAGCCTCGGTCCTGAAGGTAATGCGAATGTGCTGATTGATCGATTTTAACATAGCGAAGGGGTCAACCACGCGACAGCCTTTTGATATAAACAAATTATTTTCCGGTTAGGATCTGCAGGAATCGACACCGAACGGGTTGTGCTTGAAAAATAGAAGAAGCAAGTTTAGACCCGTGCACAATCCATGATTGGCTATACCATAGTGTGGCGGTGCAATGTGGTGCACTTCATTAATTTCATACCTCCGAGTCAGTGCCCACACAAGTACCAAGTCCCGCTCAAGGACCGTTGAATGGGAACCAGGGGCATTCCCGAATCTGTGGGCAATCGATTTTACCCGCCTTGGCAACCTTTCGTAGGACTTGGCCCTGCGCGCCCAAGGTATGGTCCGATATCAACGCGGGATGTGATTTTACGTATCCATACCCAACCATCACAATTTGGCCAGATATCAGCGGAGCAACAAGGTCCCCGACACGGTCGGTTTGTTTATTCAGTTTTGGTCGACTTTGGACCGATCAGTACGCCGTGATCCGCCGCGGCGTGTATAGTGCGTTCAATCCACGAGCTGCCATTGGTGATCGCACCCACTGGCAGGCCGCGCTCATAGTAACTAGTAAGCCACGTTCTTGCGAATCGCGATTGTTTGTATTCACGCACGTTTATTACGGTCGGCGAGAAGGATCAGGTCGACATTTTGACTGAGTTGGGATACAGAGTGTCATTTAGGATCACGTATATCCTAACCCCACAATTTGTTACAGAATTCTAGACTGTTGTTTATGTGATCCAAGTCGTAACGGCGTTCAAGTTCGCGCTGTGCAGGCACGTTCTCAATTCACCAAGTAAAACACCTTCAAGAGCAAGCAAGATGATATAGGAGGTATCAGGGACATTGCTCACTGGCAGGCTGGATTTTCTAGATGTGACTCGGAGCCATAGATCCGACCACTCAGGATAGCCACCAGTGGGACTCTGGAGTACTTACCCGACTTCACTACTCTATGTACATTTCGCCTATACTACTTCGTACCTCCTTCCACTAGCAAACTATTTATGCCCTTGGGATTTGGGACAAACTGCGGCATGCTGTCGTTGTCATGATTCACCGACATCTTCCACCTCTGAGTCACTGTGTTGCGTTTCTGATCGAATCAGAGAGTTCACTGTCGTCCGACGTCAGCCATTGTGTGAAAGTTACCCATACGTGGCGACAGTGAGCCGAGCAAACGTAACATTTGTCTAAGACTCTCGAAATGCATACTGGCATGTAGTCGGCAAGCTGTACACCATTGGTTGGTTTCATTGAACTCGACTTCGCTTCGTTGCGGATGGCGAGAAAGCTCTGACACACTCAGAAACGTTCTTCGACGGCTTCTCGTAGCTCGAAATTCTTTGGTGTTCACTGTGCTCAGCGTTGTGCGCAACCTTGGATTACATATCCAGCAGTCTAGAATTCTGTCGAATTGTGGGGTTAGGATATGTATTACTGGATCCTAAATGAAACAACTCAGTCAAAATGTCAACCTGATTTTTCTCGCCGACTGTATCGTTGCATTCTGGAATTTCTGCATTGCCTCGCCCAGGCGATGATGTTCTACTAGGTCCCCGCGATAAACTCGGACGAGCTTTCGTTCCGTGTCCCCCCGACCCTGCGGAAAGAGTGTGGCCCAATCCCCTTGCCATGTTCATTGATCCGCTCCCACTCGTCCAATTGTCAGTCTCTGCATTTCACAAAACACTTGGTTTTTTCCCCCGTTATTACACTGATGTGACGGAATGACAGGTAGGTATACGAGTTGGGCGAGCGGGCTGTGTTCAAAAGTCCCTCTTGAGGAGAGCGTTCGCAGGCTCGAAGCTGCCTACTATCCCTGCGCATACTTTACGCGGCTTTGATCCTCAGAGAGGAGCGACCGACGGAGGGAGAAAATAGGACTGAAGTACTGACAGCCCACTTCGCACAGAGTAAGACTCTACGCTGACTCCGCACAACTTCTCGACCCTCTTCGCGACCCCTATCTATCCGCAGACACACCGGACGCGGCAGTACATCGCTTCCTTTTTGCGATAGCCCCAGATCTGCAGGCTCGATCCCTCACTTGTTCGTAAGTATCTCTATTCTGTCTGGAAAATCTGATCTGATCTAATCTGATCTTAACTCAGTGAGATTCTTTCGAACGCTTCACTACTGGTTCGCGTGGATCTTGCAGGCATATTTTAACACCAACGGGACAACCGATTCATTCAATCACCATACACCCTATTGACACTAACAAAATACAGAAGGAAGAAAACAAGTGCACTGTTGCATCTTCAACTTGTTCACAAGCTGAGGTTGATGGGAGTGCAGCCGAGGTTGATCAGCCCGCTCTATGTGCCCAGGAGAGTGATGAGCATCCCTCGTGCGTTCATAAAACAAGGTCGGCTTACGAAGCTATTGCCAGTGCAGCAGACGGTCTGCTGGGTGCACGTAGCACCGCTACCCGTCCCGACTACCGTGATCGGGGTACAGCCGAGCCCGACGAGAGCTCCGACTGCGGGAAGAGCAATGCCGAGTAGCCCAGCGAGCTGGGTAACTGTTGGGTTGGATTGCTACAGTGTGGTTTATCGTCAGCGTAAAACGTGAAACCGTGAGCAGCAGGTAAATCTCACGCTCAGGGCTTGGTTGCAGCACGAGATCGACCCGGTGTCGCATGAGGAGGTCTGACGGGCTTCCATCGCGTGAGGCGCAGCGGCGGCGACGGCAGCGAGAGCAGCGATGGGGAGAACGGCAGAGAAGCGGATGAACATCTTTTCGATGGTAAGAGTTACTGAGTCGAGTTGTTCGAGACGAGTTGTGTTATTGTTTTGCTGATGGTAAGTTCTTCTGTGGCTCACCTTTTATACAACAAGGAAGAGACCTCTACGCTCTCACTCCACTCCCTGCACACAGCCCGTTTGCCAAGTACACATTTGTGAATACGGCGACGTTGGGAACACTACTTGTGATTCCACCACACAGGGGGTAAAGGGACAGGTATGTCGTGAACTATCGAGACTTACGAGGGGTATTTCTGGCTGGGCAGACCATATGACCGCCGCTCGTGCTGGAACTAGCGAAATGCATTGAACACCAGGCCTCACCCCCTCTCTGCCGCAGGGGCCCAGGGGGAATCAATGTGATCTCGGTAGGCTGGGTGAGAAAATGAACGGAATTACGATGCAACATACGTGAAACGAGCAAGCGCAACTTGCGGTGAGACTGCATATGAGCTTGGCCTGCCATGCCCTGTTATAGAGCCTCGGTCCTGAATGCAGTGCGAACGTGTTGATTGATCGATTTTAACATAGCGAAGGGGTCAACCATGCGACTGCCTTTTGATATAAACAGGTTATTTAGACAAATATTCTGGTTAGGATCTGCAAGAATCGACACTGAACGGGTTGTGCTTGAGAAATTGAAGAAGACTGAATCCCGGTGAAATTGACGTAAGGTTGTTTCGACCTGTGAGCAATCAGTGATTGGCTAGACCACATTGTGGCGGTGCAATGCGGTGTACTTCATTGATTTCATACCTCCGAGTTAGTGCCCACGCAAGTACTAAGTACCGCTCAAGGACCGCTTGATGGGAACTAGGGGAATGCCTGATTCTGTGGGCAATCCACCTTGGCGACCTCTCGCAGGACTCGGGCTCCTGCGCGCCGAAGGTGGGCCGACATCAATGCGCCCGGGATTTGACTTTACGTATCCATACCCAACCATCACAATTTGGCCAGATACCGATGATGCAAAAAGGTCCCCGACACGGTCGTTCACATGTTGATTTATTCGTGTGAGCCGACCTCCGATGGACCGATCAACATACCGTGATCCGCGTGTATAATGCATTCCACGAGCCGAGTCCGTTGGTGATCGCGTCCAGACCGTGCTCATAGCAAGTGACCTTCTTGCTAACCACGATTGTTTGTAGTCTCGTACGTTACGTGCTTGAATCTGGTCATTTCCTCGCCCAGGCGATGATGTTTTACCAGGTCCCCGCGATAGACAAGTTTTTGTTCCGTGTCCCCCCTGACCCTGCTGAAAGAGTGGGGCCCAATGCCCCCTGCCACGTTCGCGTTTTCATTCGTCCAAGCACAAATCAGCGGTGATAACATAATATCCCTATCCCTGGCCAAAAACGTTTTCAGTCTCTACATTTCACAAAACAGTTGTATTTTCTCCCCGTGATTACGCTGATGTGACGGAATGACAGGTAGGTATGCGAGTTGGGCGAACGGGCCGTGTTCAAAAGTCTGCAGTCGGTGTGGGGGTGGGGTCCTCCTGGCTGTATACAAATGTGAGTAGCAGAACGCCGGCTCGGACTTTGCTTGAAAGAAATATATGGAGGGAAGCCGCTCGGATCGGATCATTCTCTGTTGGGGTTGCAATGGTATGAGATATAAGATTGAGCGCACGGGTTCGGTTGTATAGGAACATATGTGCCTATGTGAATATGGAAGACTAGTCCATACCTACACTCTGTCCTAAAGCTAATGAATACTATCAAGGTTTTCCGTGGTCCGTGCTAGTCTCCTATTTAAGTATTCTTGCCTCGGTGCGGCAGACGGAAGAAATGGAGACGTCGTAAGACATGGTGATGATCGGCATGTCGATCGAAGTGTACTTGGGTTGGACATGGTATTAAGTATTACCTGGCGTACTGTTGTAAGTCTATACAGCGTGTTAGAAGCATGCAGCGCAGTCTATGCGATGCATCCCCGATGAGCAGTCCTCATTCGCCACCGTATTGCTGGCCCGAGGGATGTCGAAGGTACCCATCAATAAAATTGGCCTTGTGCCGCTGCTGATGGGCCAGATCATCCCGTAGATAGACTAGTTATTGCTACTTGCACATTCGTTACATTTCCTTATTTCGACGTCACTCGACACCTGACACTACCTCGCTGCTCATTTCACCCAGCCTTCTCGACTGGAGGTAAGCTACAGCTATTCAATCATCTCTTGCGCGACTTACTTCCTCTATCTGGGTACATTCAGTCTCGTACATAGTCGACTGGAGGATGTATCCAGCTCGTGTTCCCTCACAGCTGCCCGTGGAAGCTTTTCTTCAACATTATTTCTGTTACCCAGGTTGACATTTCCTTGATGTCGTTGATCAGCGCTCATGAATCAGCTCACTTATGGTGTATCATAATATAGCTCATATTCAGGTGCGTCCTTCAAGTTTCCCATCCCGCGGACCGTAATGGCCCACCCCTGCCTCAAGGCTAATATTCCCGATAATTCTTTTGACGTCTAGGCGCGCCGAACTTTGGAATGAGCGGCCGTGATGGAACTTTGGCCTTAAACAGCCCTACCGCGTTATTGTTGGCCAAATGACGGAACAATGTTCTTACAGCTGTCATTTCTGTGTCGGTTTGTGGCCCGCCCCACGGTCAACCAATCCGCACGTTCGTGAACCGCCTATGAGATCAGTGGTGGTGTCTAGACATAGCCCCAAAAGTAGGAAGCTCACAAGCCATCTCACCGTAATTGCTGTATTTACGTACATTGCATTATGTTTGATGTCATTTTCCCACCCAGGCACTGATATCTGAATATTTTTTGATGGTAACCGACAATGTCATTTTGTATTCTCTACGGACCTGGGGGAGAAATGGGGCCGCATACCACCTGCGGTACTACTTTAACCCGTTTTCACTGGTCCGAGTACCAACGAGTGGTGGTCATGTGATATGTCCAGCCGAAACGCCGTTCGCAAGTCCCGACATTTCACGAAATACTGGACTTTGTTTTACCCTTGTTACATTACTGTGACGAAATTACGGGCAGGTATGCCCGACCTCATCGCATTGACCAATGTATGCTGGGCGGACGGGCTGTGTGCAGAAGGACGGAAATGAAGAGGCATCGCTGTATAAAAAGGACAGTTGCAGAACAGTTTACCATCAGCAAAACAGCACCTGATTCCCTGTCGAGCAACTCCACTCACGCACCGCTAGAAAGATGTTCATCCGCTTCTCTGCCCTTCTCCCCGTTGCTGCTCTGGCTGCAGTCGTCGCCGCTGCGCCCAACCCGCTGGAAGCCCGTCAGACCTCCTCATGCGACACCGGGTCGATTTCATGCTGCAACCAAACCCTGAGTGTGAGATTCACCTTCCCTCGCGCTTTTGCGCTTTGCGCTAACGATGGTCCATGCTGTAGCAATCTGACCCAACGGTTACCGCGCTCGCCGGACTACTCGGCATCGTCCTTCCCGCAGTCGGGGGTCTCGTCGGGCTCAACTGTAACCCGATCACGGCCATCGGCACGGGTAGCGGTGCTACGTGCACCCAGCAAACCGTCTGCTGCACTGGCAATAGCTTCGTAAGTCGACCTTGTTTGCTAGACATACGAGGGGTGCTGATCACTCTCCTGGGCACATATAGAGCGGGCTGATCAACGTCGGCTGCACTCCCATCAACCTCAGCCTGTGAACAGGTTGAAGATGCAACAGTGTCCAAGTTGTCGTGACGCGTCTGAGAAACCGTTATTGATACCTTACTTAGTTGGTTTGAATAGGGATTATAGTATTTCGCATCGAATGAATGGGTCGTGTTTTGGTGTTTGAAAGATCTGGGCCGACGGGCGGTGCAATGTTTCATTGAGAAAAAACTGCAATGGGATTATACTCACGGGATGGATCAGATTGCGATGGTATGAAATACGAACGCGTGAACGGCCGAGCCCGCGGATCGTTCGTCACTTAAAGCCTCGGTCCTGAATGATCCCGGAAACGCGGCTCGATCGATCATGGGCGTGCCGATTGATCGATTCCATGGCGGAAGGTTCCCACGTACTCTTGCATGATTGGTGGACTGTCAATATTCCCGGACAATCCCCGATCGAAGCAACCCGATTTGGTAGTTTGTGGTTCATTGCAGGGTTGTCTGGCCTGCGGGAAAATGATGATACGAAAATTTAGGTCTGGTTTGTGGAGATGTGAGATCGTAACGACGAACCGAGTCCGGACGCCTCTTATATTACAATGTTCTACAACGGGCTGTAATTGCGCATTGTGCTGCTACCAGTGGAAAGGTTTGTTCCACGACCAATGAACGGAAAGATGCTTGTTGAACTGGAACTTGGACCCTCTGCAAGACCAGTCTAGGAGATTGCGCGGTGATTAGTCTGATACATATTGAATACGAGCATTCAATGTCGACCTCCGGATGGAAGACACCCTGGTGGGCCGAAAGTACTTTGCGACTGCCACAGCCATGGCCACCTCTCGGACTGTGATGACTAGACACCAAGAAAGCATGAAAACGTAATATTATTTCTGTGACTGGAAATGTGTGCCATTCCTTAATTTCTTCAATTGTGACGATTGGAACAATTCTGGAAAGAATTGGCATGATTTTTTGTGGGAGGTTTTCCTGATGGCTTGAGCAAAACGGTGACTACCTACTGCTCCACACTCCGCACGGGAACTACCGCCGACTAACTGCCTATCCTGGCTGCCCCTAGCACTGTCACAACGTCCAACACAGTATGTTTCTCACAACGTGC
This sequence comes from Butyriboletus loyo, assembly GCA_038093515.1. Classification (NCBI taxonomy): domain Eukaryota; kingdom Fungi; phylum Basidiomycota; class Agaricomycetes; order Boletales; family Boletaceae; genus Butyriboletus; species Butyriboletus loyo. The sequence goes on from JBBPSI010000051.1 coordinate 115,519, forward strand.
CCCAATGTTTAATTTCTTTTCTGTCGACGGGCGATCTATTTTGGTGGATGAACTAGACGACTGTGTTGCTTCGGGCGAATCCATGGCAGAGGGCCCCGTGCTAACCGGCACGGTTATCGCATGGGAACGAGCAAATGCTGGTGGGTACTCGAAAGGGTCCTGGTAGCTCGGCTGGTCCCTGGAAGCAGATTTCTTTTGGGTCACTGTTGGCTCTCGCTGATACGAAGCCTCTTTCTCCCCACCCACCTTCACCCAAATCTATGGAGGGTCTCTGCCTTCTGTAATACCGCCCTGATCACTGCTGGTAACATGCCGACTCCCTCTGCGTGTCATAGTTGGAAGTTCACCGAAACGGCCTTGGAAGGACGGTGGTCGGGGTGGCGGTCAAGCCCGCTGACGAGAGCTTTCGCAGGCTCGAAACTGCCTACTGTCGCTGCGCATACTGTACGCAACTCTGATACTCAGAGAGGAGCGACCGACGGATGCAGCAGACTGACAGCCCTCCAAGTCCGAGTCGACCCCGCTCTATGCACAGCCACACCGGACGTGACAGTATATTGCTTCCTTTTTGCGATAGTCCCGGATCTGCAGGCTCGATCCGTTACTCGTTCATAAGTATCTCATATCCTGTCTGGAAAATCTGATCTGATCTGATCTGATCTTAACTCAGTGAGGTTCTTTCGAACGTTTCACCCCTGGTTCGCGCGGATCTTGCAGGCATATTTCAACACCAACAGGACAACCGATTCATTCAATCATCATAAACCCTATTGAAACTAACAAAATACAGAAGGAAGAGAACAAGGGCACTGTTGTATCTTCAAGTTGTTCACAGGCTGAGGTTGATGGGAGAACAGCCAAGGTTGATCAACCCGCTCTATATGTGCGCAGGAGAGTGATGAGCATCCCTCGTACGTTCAGCAAACAAGGTCGACTTACGAAGCTATTGCCAGTGCAGCAGACGGTCTGTTGGGTGCACGTAGCACCACTACCCGTCCCGACTACCGTGATCGGGGTACAGCCGAGCCCGACGAGAGCTCCGATTGCAGGAAGGGCAATACCGAGTAGTCCGGCGAGCTGGGTAACTGTTGGGTCGGATTGCTACAGCGTGGTTCATCGTCAGCGTAAAACGCGAAAGCGTGAGCAGCAGGTAAATCTCACAGTTAGGGCTTGGTTGCAGCATGAGATCGACCCGGTATCGCACTGGGAGGCCTGACGGGCTTCTATCGACTGAGGCGCAGCGGCTGCGACGGAAGCGAGAGCAGCGATGGGGAGAACGGCAGAGAAGCGGATGAACATCTTTTCGATGGTAAGAGTTACTGAGTCGAGTTGTTCGAGACGAGTTGTGTTATTGTTTTGCTGATGGTAAGTTCTTCTGTGACTCACCTTTTATACAACAAGGAAGAGACCTCTCCGATCTCCCTCCACTCCCTGCACACAGCCCGTTTGCCAAGTACACATGTGTGAATACGGCGACGTTGGGAACACTACTTGTGATTCCGTCACACAGGGGGTAAAGGAACAGGTATGTCGTGAACTGTCGAGACTTACGAGGGGTATTTCTGGCTGGGCAGATCATATGACCACCCCTCGTTGGTTTTGAGACTAGCTAAAACGCATTCAATACCACGATGCCCCTTCTGCCGTAGGGGCCGAGGGGGAATATATGTCACCTCGGTAAGATATCAGTTCCTGAGTGAGAGAATGGCTAGAATTACGTGAAATGAGCGACCACGACTTGCGGTGAGACGGCATTGCTTGGGAAATAGAAGAAGCAACTTTCGACTTGTGCGCGATCAGTGAATGGCTAGATCATATTGTGGCGGTGCAATGGTTCAAGTGACCGTTATGGTGGGAACGGTCAGGCCGAAATCTATGGGCAATCAATTTCACCCACCTTGGCACCCTTTCGTAGGACTCGGACCCCTGCGCGCCGAAGGTGCGGACCGATATCAACGCGGGATTTGACCATACCCAACCGTATCACAAGTTGACCAGATACCAGTGGTGCAACGAGGTCCTCGACACGGTCGTTTACATGTCAGTTTGTTCAGCCGCGAGTCGACTTAGGACCGATCAGCATGCCGTTTTCCGCGTGTATAGTGCGTTCCATGAGTTGCCATTGTTGATCGTACCCAGGCAGTGCTCATAGTAAGCCACGTTCTTGCTGATCGCGGTTGTTTGTATTCACGTACGTTGCATTTTTTTTTCTATAATCTGGTCATTGCCTCGCCAGGCGATGATATTTAACCAGGTCCCCGCGAAAGACGAGCTTTTGTTCCGTGTCCCCCCTGACCCTGCGGAAAGAGTGCGGCCCAAATCCCCTTGCCACGTTCACTGATCCGTTTTCGTTCCGGGTCGTCCGGACACCAATCAACGGGGATAACATGATGTCCCTGGCCAAAAACGACATTTGTCAGTCTCTACATTTCACAGAACACTTGGCTGTTCCCCCCGTAATTACACTGATGTGACGGAATGACAGGTGGGCATCGGAGTTGAGCGAACGGGCTGGGTTCAAAAGGTCACGGTGGGTATGCGAGTGAGGTCCTCTTGGCTGTATACAAACGTGAGTCGCAGAATGGCTCTGAATTTGCTTGAAAGACATATATCGAGGGAAGCTCAGATGAGATCATACTCTGTGGGCTGGTCACATTACAATGGTATGAGATGTGAACGAATGAAAGATTGCAGTTACATCGCAAAAGGAACATATGGTAGACTAACTCATGATGCATGAATCCTACACTCTATGTCCTAAACCTAATGAAGATTAAGTCCGTGGTCCGAGCCAGTCTGCTGTTTAAATATTCTTACCTTGCGCGCGGCAGACGGAAGTAATTGAAACGTCGGAAAACATGGTGATGACCGGCACGCCGATCGAAGTGTACTTGGGTTGGACATGGATAACAAGCATTACCTGGCGGACTGTTGGAAGTATGCAGTGCAGTCTATGTGATGCATCCCGATTCACCGTATTCCTGCCACCTGAAGGGATGTCGAAGGTGCCCATCAGTGCCATCACTGCATGACATTGGCCTTGTGCTTCTGCCAGTGGAACGTTTGCTTTAATATTCACCCTGTGACTCAGGTTGACAATTCCTCGACGTCGTCGATCAGCGCTCGTGAATCAGCTCGTTTGTGATGTATTATAATGTTACTCATAAGTATTCAGGCCCTACGTCCTTCAATTCTATGCAGAAAACAGGATCGACAGCTCACCGGGTTACCCTCCCTCGCACATAGTCGTACCCTTGGCTCCCAACTTCGTCCGTACATCCTCTCGACCCCGCTTCGCGACCCCTCTCCTGCACAACCATACCGCGCGCGGCAGTATATCGCTTCCTTTTTGCGATAGCACCGGATTTGTGGGCTCGACCCGTCACTCGTTCATAAGTACATATCATCTGTCTGGCGAGTATAATCTAATCTGATGTTCACTCAGTGAGGTTCTTTTCCAACGTTTCACCGCTGGTTCGCAGGAGACCAACAGGTCAACTTATTCATTCAATCTGAAACACCATAAACCCTATTCAAACTAACAAATTACATAAGGAAGAAAACATTTCGACAAGTGCACTGTTGCATCTTCCACTTTTTCACAGGCCGAGGTTGATGGGGGTGCAGCCGACGTTGATCAGCCCGCTCTATATGTGCGAAGCAGAGTGATCAGAATCCATCGTATGTTCAGCAAGAAAGGTCGCTTACGAAGGTATTGCCAGTGCAGCAGACGGTCTGCTGGGTGCACGTAGCACCGGTACCAGTACCGATGGCCGTGATCGGGCTACAGCCGAGCCCGACGAGACCCGAGATGGCAGGAAGTGTGAGACCGAGTGTTCCGAGGAGCGCGGTAATTGTTGGGTCGGATTGCTACAGTGTTGTTCATTGTTAGCGTACAACGCGAAAGTGTGAGCAGCAGGTAAATCTCACGGTCAGGGCTTGGTTGCAGCATGAGATCGACCCGGTGTCGCATTGGGAGGAACCAGTACGGGCTTCGAGGGCGTCGGGCGCAGCGACAGCGACTGCAGCCAGAGCAGCGATGGGGAGAAGGGCAGAGAAGCGGATGAACATCTTTCTAGCGATGGGTGCGTTGAGTTGTTCGAAAGGCGATGAGATACTGTTTTTGTTGATGGTGAGCTGTTCTGTAACTGACCTTTTATACAGCGAGGAAGACACCTCTCCGCTCTTATTCCATTCCCTGCACACCGCCCGTTCACCAGGCACACATTTGTGAATGCGCCGATGTTGGAAACACTACTTGTGATCCCGTCACACAGGGCGCAAAGGGACAGGTATGTCGTGAACTGTCGAGACTTACAAGGGGTATTTCTGGCTAGGCAGATCATATGACCACCGCTAGTTGGTGCTGGGACTAGCGAAAATGCGCAGGGGCCCACGAGGAATACATGTCACCTCGGCAAGATATCAGTTCCTGAGTGAGAGAATGGCTAGAATTACGTGAAATGAACGACCAGAACTTGCGGTGAGACTGCATGAGGTTGGCCTGCCACGACTAGTCACCTATTATAGAACCTCGGTCATGAATGCAATACGGGCGGGCTGATTGATCGATTCTAACAAAGCGAAGGGTCGACCATGGGACTGCCTTTTGTAATACAAACAAAGTACTTGCACAAATATTGTGGTTAGGATCTGCAGGAATCGAAATCGAATGTGTTGTGCTTGAAAAATGGAAGAAGCAAGTGCGCGATCAGTGATTGGCTAGACCACATTGTGGCGGTGCAATCTGGCACACTTCACTAATTTCATACCTCCTCACTGCCCGCAGGGTACCAAGTCCCGCTCAAGCACCGTTGAATGGGGACCAGGGGCATAACCGAATCTGTGGGCCATCAATTTTACCCACCTTGGCAACTTTTCGCAGGGCTCGGGCCCCTGCGCGCCGAAGGTGGCCACATATCAGCATGCTGTGATCCGCGTGTATGATGCGTTCCACGAGCTGCCACCGTGCTCATACTAAGCGACCTTCTTGCTAACCGCGATTGTTTGTATTCACATACGTTTCATTTTCGACATTTTTGAATCAAGGCATTGCCTCGCCCAGGTCACGATGTTTTACCAGGTCCCCGCGATAGACAAGTTTTTGTTCCGTGTCCCCCCTGACCCTGCGGAAAGAGTGCGGCCCAATCCCCCTTTCCACGTTCACCGATCCGTTTGCATTCGTCCAAGCACAAAGCAGCGGTGATATTATGACATCCCTGGCCCAAAATAACATTTGCCAGTCTCTACATTTCACAAAACACTTGCTTTCCCCCCCGTTATTACACCAATGTGACGGGACGACAGGTAGGTATGCGATCTGGGCGAACGGGCTGTGTTCGAAGGGCTGCAGTGGGTGTGGGAGTGAGGTCCTCCTTGCTATATACAAATATGACTCGCAGAGCGGTGCGGAATTTGCTCGAAAGAAATGTATCGAGAGATCTAGCTCGGATCAGAACATTCTCTGATAGTGTGCTGCTCACGTTGCAATAGTATGAGATGCGAACGAACGAAAGATACTAATCCATGAATCCTCTGTCCTACACCTAATGAAGATAAAGGTTGTTTGTGGTCAGAATAGGTCTGCTGTTTATGTAAGTACTCGTTCCTCGCGCGCGGCAGACGGAAGTAATTGAAACGTGGAAGGCGTGGTGATGATCGACGCGCCGATTGAAGTGTACTTGGGTTGGACATGCCAATAACAAGTATTATATGGCGTACTATTGTAAGCCTATACCGCGTGTTAGAAGCATGCAGCGCAGTATATGCGATGTATCCCCGATGAGCAGTCCTCATTCGCCGCCGTATTCCTAGAGGGATGTCGAAGGTGCGCAGATGATCAATGAAATTGGGTTTGTGCTTCTACCAGTGGAGGCTTTGGTTTAATATTGATTCTGTGACTCAAGATCACAATTTCTTTGACGTCGCGATCAGCGCTCGTGAATCAGGTCACTTGTGATGTATCACAATGTAGCTCATATTCAGGTACGTCCTTCAAGATTCCCATCCCGCGGACCGTAATGGCCGCACCACTGCCTCGAGGTTCTTATTCCTTTGAGGACTAGGCGTGCCAAACTTGGGAATGAACGGACGTGATGGAACTTTGACCTTACACAGCGCTACCGAGTTATTGCTGGCCAAATAATGGAACAACGTTCTCGTAGCTTTCATTTTTATGTCGGTTTCTGGCGCCCCACGGCGAGACCACTGGTGTTGTCTGGACAGTCCAAAAGGTAGGCCAATATCTCACGGCAACTCGTAATTGCTTCTATTCACGTACTTGGCATTATGGTTGATGTAAATTTCTCACCCAGGCATTGATTGTAACCGACAATATCGTTTTATATTTTCCGTGGACCTGACCCGGGCCCGGGGAAAGATGGGGCCGCATACCGCCCTCAGCACTTCACCCGTTTTCATGATCACGTACCCAATGGGTGGTGGTCATGTGACGCGCCCAGCCAATACGCCGTTTGCAAGTCTCGACATTTCGAGGGGTGCTGGGCTTTTTTTCCCCCTTGTTACATTACTGTGACGAAATTACGGGCAGGTATGCCCAACCTCGCCGCATTGACAATGGGCTGTGTTGAGAGGGTTGCAGTGGGGGTGAGAGAGAGAGGACCTCGCTGTATAAAAAGGACAGTTGCAGAACAGCTCACCATCAGCAAAACAACACCTGATTCCCTATCGAGCAACTCAACTCACCCACCGCTAGAAAGATGTTCATCCGCTTCTCTGCCCTTCTCCCCATCGCTGCTCTGGCTGCAGTCGCCGTCGCTGCGCCCGACGCCCTCGAAGCCCGTACCGGCTCCTCCCAATGCGACACCGGGTCGATCTCATGCTGCAACCAAGCCCTTACTGTGAGATTTACCTGCTGCTCACGCTTTCGCGTTTTACGCTAACGATGAACAACACTGTAGCAATCCGACCCAACAGTTACCGCGCTCCTCGGAACACTCGGTCTCACACTTCCCGCCATCTCGGGTCTCGTCGGGCTCGGCTGTAGCCCGATCACGGGCCTCGGTACTGGGACCGGTGCTACGTGCACCCAGCAGACCGTCTGCTGCACTGACAATACCTTCGTAAGTCGACCTTGTTTTCTGATTGCACGACCGATGCTGATAGTTCTCTTCCACACACTAGAGCGGGCTGATCAACCTCGGGTGCTCTCCCATCAATCTCAGCCTGTGAACAAGTTGAAGATGCAACAGTGTCCAAGTCATCGCGATGCGTCTGAAAATACCTTATTGATACCTTACTTAGATGGTTTGAATAGGGATCATAGTATTTCGCATCGAATGCATGGGCCGTGTTTTGATTTAGCATGTGTTTGAAAGACCTGCGCCAACGGGCGGTGAAATGTTTCATTGAGAAAAAACTGCAATCAGATTATACTCACGACGTTGATCAACATTGCCCTGGTATGAAATGCGAACGCGTGAACGGCCGTGGATGCAGATGGTCCGTCAGCAGAAATAAATTACATGTCGGAACGCATAATGATGATGTCGACAGTCAGACATCACATGAGCGGGATATGAGCTTGGCCTCCGCCTCGTAAAGCCTCGGTCCAGAATGGCGGCTCGATCGATCACGAGCGTGCCGATTGATCGACTCTACGGCGGTTTGATCCGGAATTTCCCACATACTCTTGCATGATTGGTGGATTGTCAATATTCCCAGTCAATCCTTGATTGAAGCAACGTCGTCGTGGTTCATTGCAGGGTTGGCTGGACTGCGCGAAAATGATGATCAAGACCGTGGATGACTCCCTTCTGATCACAAATTTTTTGGTCTGGTTTGGGGAGACTAGGGAAAATGTGATGATATGCCACCACTTCTTGGCCTCGTGGATTCGGAAAAAAGTGTGTATTTGTGGCCAAACAATGTTCCGTGAGATCGTAACATGCGAGGCTTGAAGCTTGAATTTGAGTAGAGTCGATGGCGATGGCAACCGAGCCAGTTCCTCCGACAGTTTTCCAGGTTGAAAGTCCGGACACATCTTATATTACAATGCTCTAGAGTAGTGGACTTAACGGGTTCGAGTCCTAGTATTTGCAGTGCCCAGCTCGGCTTGTTAAGATCATAAGCCGGGGCTTGTGATGGAAGGGTGTCGAGCATCAGATAGAGCAACGACAACGACTGCGCAAGCTGGTGGGCGTCCAAGGCCGCCGAATACAACATATATGTCCGAGGTGCGGTGAATCAGACCTGCGTACGAGGTTTGGATAACCTGAAAACACTCGGAATGTGCACTCACGATGTACTGCTTCCCGGCACGCGAACGTCTGATATACTAGGCAAGAGCAAAAACACCGAAGAAGAGAATGGCAGTGCAAGCAGCGAAGATGACGAGGTACCTTCCTGAGAATTGATGTTGCAAAGTATGGGTCGTTGTAGCCCACACCGGAGGTAGTGGCCCATTGCTTCTGGGAGATAATGGCGTAGTTCTGTGGAGCGATGCGATATCAATGAGTGAAGAGCATGGAGTGTAGTGACGAATGAACTCACCTCAATAAATGAACTCGGTGAGAGGGATGTCCGCCTTGTGGCTGAAAGTATGGTTAGGTCTGGAAGTGGTCGTTGGTGCCGTTCTTGAATTTGATCCTCGAGAAAAAAACCACGGTCCTCAGGAGCAGGTCCGCGGCGGAGAAGGGCAGAAAGCAGTCAGCTGGATGAACGCTTCATCTCAGTATTCGTCTTAAATCTTATAATACATGTAGACTTACGAAGTTCAGGGTTCATCTTGACCATCTAGAGGGAAATGAACGGATGGTAGGAAGTCTCGATCAACAGAAGCTGAAGAGGGTCACCGTTGAAACCGATGCGTTCGAGTGAGCGGAGGATAGTGCGATCAGCCGCTAAATGCCAGCAATGGTCAGTCCCAATCCAGCCGTGATCGACGTACAGTTACCAATACTGCCGATCTCCTTAAGATGCAAATACAGCAATCTCGTGGTAGTTAGCAAAGCCACAAGCCTGCTCGATGAGACTGGGAGAATGACAGTGCGCGTAGGTCTGGTTATGGATCAGCTGGGTGTTGACATATTCCGGGCATTCTCCAGAGTCGTGGGGCGGCCAAAAACGAAGGCACAAATAGCACCAACGAAGGGTTGCGCAGCCTTTTCGGTAGCCTTGAACTCGGTGTTGCTGCATGTATTCAGGTGTGAAACTTTAGCTACATTTGGATATGGTCCGTGCAATGATGTGATCAATCACGTGAGTCATGATAATCTGATTGCAGTTTTTTCTCAATGAAACATTTCACTACCCGTTGGCGCAGATCTTTCAAACACATGCTAAACCAAAAACACGGCCCATTCATTCGATGCGAAATACTATAATCCCTATTCAAACCATCTAAGTAAGGTATCAATAAGGTATTTTCAGACGCATCGCGACGACTTGGACACTGTTGCATCTTCAACTTTTTCACAGGCCGAGGTTGATGGGAGAGCAGCCGAGGTTGATCAGCCCGCTCTATATGTGCGCAGGAGAGTGATCAGCATCCCTCGTACGTTCAGCAAACAAGGTCGACTTACGAAGCTATTGCCAGTGCAGCAGACGGTCTGCTGGGTGCACGTAGCACCGCTACCCGTCCCGACTACCGTGATCGGGGTACAGCCGAGCCCGACGAGAGCTCCGACTGCGGGAAGAGCAATGCCGAGTAGCCCGGCGAGCTGGGTAACTGTCGGGTCAGATTGCTACAATATGGTTCATCGTCAGCGTAAAACGTAAAACCGTGAGCAGCAGGTAAGTCTCACACTCAGGGCTTGGTTGCAGCATGAAATCGACCCGGTGTCGCATGAGGAGGTCTGACGGGCTTCCAGCGGGTTGGGCGCAGCGGCGACGACTGCAGCCAGAGCAGCAACAGGGAGAAGGGCAGAGAAGCGGATGAACATCTTTCTAGCGGTGGGTGAGTGGAGTGGCTCGACAGGGAATCAAGTACTGTTTTGCTGAGGGTAATCTGTGCTGCAGCTGTCCTTTTTATACAGTGATGCCTCTTCATTTCCGTCCTTCTGTAAACAGCCCGCCCGCCCAGCATACATAAGTCAATGTGACTAGGTCGGGCATACCCGCCCGTAATTTCGTCACAGCAATGTAACAAGGGCAAAACACAGTCCAGTATTTCGTGAAATGTCGGGACTTGCGAACGGCGTTTCGGCTGGGCGTATCACATGACCACCCATTGGTACGTGGTCAAGTGAAAATGACCGTGGGCGGTATGCGACCCCATTTTGCCCTGGGCCATGGAAAATACAAAACAACATGGTCGGTTACCATCAGAGAATATTCAGATATCAGTGCCTGGGTGGGAAAATGACATCAATCATAATGCAACGTACGTGAATACAGTAAATATTATGGTGAGATGGCTTGGGAGCTTCCTGCTTTTGGTGCTGTGTCCGGACATCACCACTGGTCCCACAGGCAGTCCACGGGCGTGCCACAAACCGACACAAAAATGACAGCTGTTCCGTCATTTGGCCAACAATAATGCGGTAGGGCTGTTTAAGGTCAAAGTTCCATCACGTCCGCTCATTCCAAGGTTCGGCGTGCCTGGACCTCAAAAGAATTAGTGCCTCGAGGCAGCAGTGCGGCCATTACGGTCCGCAAGATGGGAAACTTGAAGGACGTACCTGAATATGAGCTACATTGTGATACATCACAAGTGACCTGATTCACGAGCGCTGATCGCGACGTCAAAGAAATTGTGATCTTGAGTCACAGAATCAATATTAAACCAAAGCCTCCACTGGTAGAAGCACAAACCCAATTTCATTGATCATCTGCGCACCTTCGACATCCCTCCAGGAATACGGCGGCGAATGAGGACAGCTCATCGGGGATGCATCGCATAGACTGCGCTGCATGCTTCTAACACGCGGTATAGGCTTACAATAGTACGCCATATAATGCTTGTTATTGGCATGTCCAACCCAAGTACACTTCCATCGGCACGTCGATCATCACCATGTCTTCCACGTTTCAATTACTTCCGTCTGCCGCGCGCGAGGAAAGAGTACTCACATAAACAGCAGACCTATTCGGACCACAAACAATCTTTATCTTCATTAGGTGTAGGACAGAGGATTCATGGATTATTCTACCATCTCGACATATATGTTCACTGGACCCGTGCGCTCAATCTTTCATTCGTTCACATCTCATACGATTGCAACGTGAGCAGCACACTGTCAGAGAATGTTCTGATCCGAGTTAGATCTCTCGATACATTTCTCTCAAGCAAATTCCGCACCGTTCTGCGAGTCACATTTGTATATAGCAAGGAGGACCTCACTCCCACACCCACTGCAGCCCTTTGAATACAGCCCGTTCGCCCAGATCGCATACCTACCTGTCGTTCCGTCACATTGGTGTAATAACGGGGGGAAAGCCAAGTGTTTTGTGAAATGTAGAGGCTGGCAAATGTCGTTTTGGGTCAGGGATGTCATAATATCACCGCTGATTTGTGCTTGGATGAATGAAAACGGATCGGTGAACATGGCAAGGGGGATTGGGCCGCACTCTTTCCGCAGGGTCAGGGGGGACACGGAACAAAAACTTGTCTATCGCGGGGACCTGGTAAAACATCGTGACCTGGGCGAGGCAATGCCTTGATTCAAAAATGTCGAAAATGAAACGTATGTGAATACAAACAATCGCGGTTAGCAAGAAGGTCGCTTAGTATGAACACGGTGGCAGCTCGTGGAACGCATTATACACGCGGATCACAGCATGCTGATCTGTCCATTTGGGGTACCTTGTTTCACCACTGATATCTGGCCAATTTGTGATGGCTGGGTAAAGTCAAATCCCGGCGCGTTGATATTGGGCCACCTTCGGCGCGCAGGGGCCCGAGTCCTGCGAAAAGTTGCCAAAGTGGGTAAAATTGATGGCCCACAGATTCGGGAATGCCCCTGGTCCCCATTCAACGGTGCTTGAGCGGGACTTGGTCCCCTGTGGGCAGTGACGAGGTATGAAATTAATGAAGTATACCTGATTGCACCGCCACAATGTGGTCTAGCCAATCACTGATCGCGCACTTGCTTCTTCCCTTTTTCAAGCACAACACATTCGATTTCGATTCCTGCAGATCCTAACCACAATATTTTCATGTATTTGTCTAAATACTTTTTTTGTATTACAATGCACAAAAGGCAATTGCATGGCTGATCCCTTTGCTATGTTAGAATCGAATCAATCGATCAATCAGCGCGTTCGCATTGCATTCAGGACCGAGGCTCTATAACAGGTGACTATTCGTGGCAGGCCAAGCTCATTGTGCTTGCTTGTTTCACGTATGTTGCATCGTAATTCCATTCATTTTCTCACCCAGGTACTGATATCTCACCGAGGTGACATGTATTCCCCTTGGGCCCCTGTGGCAGAAAGCGGAATCTGGTATTGAATGCATTTTTGCTAGTCCAAAAAATAACGAGAGGTGGTCATATGATCTGCCCAGCCAGAAATACCCCTCGTAAATCTCGACAGTTCACGACATACCTGTCACTGTATGCTTTCTGTGACGGAATCACAAGTAGTGTTGCCAACGTCGCCGCATTCACAAATGTGTACTTGGCGAACGGGCTGTGTTGGACACTGTGCATGGAGTGGAGTAGGAGTGGAGAGGTGTCTTCCTCGCTGTATAAAAGGTGAGTCACAGAGCAACTTACCATCAGCAAAACAGTATCTCATCACCTTTCGAACAACTCAACGCCCCCATCGCTAGAAAGATGTTCATCCGCTTCTCTGCCCTTCTCCCCATCGCTGCTCTGGCTGCAGTCGCTGTCGCTGCGCCCAACGCCCTCGAAGCCCGTACCGGCTCCTCCCAATGCGACACCGGGTCGATCTCATGCTGCAACCAAGCCCTGACTGTGAGATTTACCTGCTGCTCACGGTTTCGCGTGTTACGCTAACGATGAACGACACTGTAGCAATCCGACCCAACAATTACCGCCCTCCTCGGAACACTCGGCATCGCACTTCCCGCCATCTCGGGTCTCGTCGGGCTCGGCTGTAGCCCGATCACGGCCATCGGCACGGGTAGTGGTGCTACGTGCACCCAGCAGACCGTCTGCTGCACTGGCAATACCTTCGTAAGTCTACCTTGTTTTCTGGACGTACGAGGGATGCTGATCACTCTCCTGCGCACATATAGAACGGGTTGATCAACGTCGGCTGCACTCCCATCAACCTCAGCCTGTGAACAAGTGGAAGACGAAACAGTGTACTTGTCGAAATGTCTTCTTCCTTATGTAATTTGTTGGTTTGAATAGGATTTATGGTGTTTCAGATTGAATGAATATGTCGTCCTGTTGGTGTTAAAATACACCTGAAAGATCCACGCGAACCAGCGGTGAAACGTTGGAAAGAACCTCACTGAGTGGAGATCAGATTAGATTATACGCGCCAGACAGATGATATGTACTTATGAACGAGTGACGGATCGAGCCCACAGATCCGGGGCTATCGCAAAAAGGAAGCGATGTACTGCCGCGCGCGGTGTGGTTGTGCAGGAGAGGGGTCGCGAAGCGGGGTCGAGAGGCTGTACGGAGTCAGCGCGGATGTGGGAGCCAGGGGTAAGACCATGGCGAGGGAGGGTAACCCAGTGAGCTACCGGTCCTGTTTTCTGTATCTGTCCGTCGCTCCTCTCCGAGGATCAGAGCCGCGTGCAGTGTGCGCAGGGACAATAGGCAGTTTCGAACCTGCGAAAGCTCTCGTCAATGAGCTTGACTGCTACGCCGACCGCCGTCCTTCCAAGGGCCGTTTAGGTGAAGTTACAACTAGTATAACACACAGAGGGAGTGCGGACATTACCAGCAGTGACCAGAGTGGCATGCCAGATGGCAGCGACCCTTTGCAAGGGGCTATACTAGATTAGCGGGAATGCGTTTAGTGGGATCGTGCGTGTGTTGATTGTTGCCAGAAGTTTGCGATGTGACAATTACGAATCTCGCTCCGCACGGCCTAGAAGATGCACTGGCACGAGAATCTCCAAGTTGACCACACGAATCGTATAGTAAATATCCAGGTGATTGGGTACAATAGTGGGAAAGTGTATCTACCATGTAGTAGTGTATTAGGAGTCAGAGACAGTGTTGCCGCGAAGCGAATCGAAGTGTATTTTGTGGGGACTTCGAAAGCGACGGCGTCAAACGAAGCGGCTACGCAGGCCGACAGCCCAGCCAATCAGAACTCACGTCTACGACATTGAGCACATAGATTATCTTTGTACAGCAGCTACTAATCAGTACGAAGTCAGTGCACTTCGACTCAATTCGGGTGCACCGAACTCTCACGAGGTGGTTCACTTTCGAACCGAATCGAAATGACCTCGAAGTTACTTCGCCCCCGACGGCGACGCTGAAAGAGTACGAGCGCCGCCGAATGGTCCGAAAGCCTTGAACCAGGCGCCAGGCGCCGGGTGCGGCAACCACTCTCGATTCGGGCTTATCTAATACCGACAACGCCGATGCCTCTCCCACTACTCAACCTGCATCCCATTCTTCTTACACACTCTCCTGATCTCATTTCCACTAATCTGGAGTGACTACCCACTTCTACTTTCGGCCCGCCTGGGTGTTTTTCATCCTAAGGTCCACAATACTCGTGTTCAATATGTATCAGACTAGTCACCGCACAATCCTGTTGCAGCGGGTCCAAGTCCGAGTTCGATAAGTATCTTTCCACCCATTCATCGTGGAGCAAACCTTTCCACCGGCAGCAGCACAATGAGGAATCACAGCCCGTTGTAGAACATTGTAATATAAAAGGCGTCCGGACTTTGAACCTGGAAACTCTCGGTGGGACGGGCTCGGTTCGTCGCGAGTATCGCCATCGACTCTACTCAAACGTCAAGCCTCGCGTGTTGCGATCTCACGGAACATTGTATGTGCGCAAATACATCCCCCTTTCCCGAACCCACGAGGCCGAGGAGTAGCGGCAGCCATCGCATTTTCCCGCAGGTCAGCCAACCGTGCAATGAACCACAGTGGCTACCAAATTGGGTGGTTTCGATCGGGGATCGTTCTTACTTCACACCATAATCTGATTGCCGTTTTTCTCAACCAGCTTCTTTCGAACATTTCATCGCCCGTTCGCGCAGATTGCTAAACGAAAACACGGCCCATTTATTCGATGCGAAATACTATAATTCCTATTCAAACCATCCAAATGAGGAATAAAGAATGAATTTTCGGACGCGTCACGACGACTTGGACACTGTCGTGTCTTTCAGCTGTTCACAGGCTGAGGTTGATGGGAGTGCAACCAAGGTTAATCAGCCCGCTCTATATGTGCGGAAGAGAGTGATCAGCATTCCGCATACGTTCAGTAAACAAAGTCGACTTACGAAACTATTGCCAGTGCAGCAGACGGTCTGCTGGGTGCACGTGGCACCGGTACCCGTACCGAGGCCTGTGATCGGGCTACAGCTGAGCCCGACGAGACCTCCGACTGCTGGAAGGGCGATGCCGAGTAGTCCGGCAAGCTCGGTAACCGTTGGGTCGGATTGCTACGGTATGGTTCATCGTTAGCGTAAAACGCGAAACCGTGAGCAGCAGGTAAATCTTACACTCAAGACTTGGTTGCAGCACGAGATCGACCCGGTGTCGCATGAGGAAGTCTGGCGGGCTTCCAGCGCGTTGGGCGCAGCGGCGGCGACGGCAGCGAGAGCAACGACGGGGAGAAGGGCAGAGAAGCGGATGAACATCTTTCTAGTGGTGGGTGAGTTGAGTTGCTCGACAGGAGATTCTGTTTTGCTGATGGTGAGCTGTTCTGCAACTCACCTTTTTATACAGCGAGGAGGTCCTCTTTCTCCCACCCCCACTGCAGCCCTCTCAACACAGTCCATTTGCTCGGCACGCATTGATCAATGCGACCAGGCTGGGCATACCTGCTTGTGATTCCGTCACAGCAATGTAACAAGGGAAAAAGAAGTCCATTACTTCGTGAAATGTCGGGACTTACGAACGGCGTTTCGGCTGGGCATATCACATGACCACCACTCATTGGTGCTTGGCCCAGTGAAAGCGGGTGAAATCCCGCGGGCGATATGCAGCCCCACTCCACCCCCAGGCCCATGGAGAATACAAAACGACATTGATGATAAAAATATTCCAATATCAGTGCCTGAGTGGGAAAGTCACATCAATCACAATGCAAGCAATTATGGGTCGCCGTGAGATGTTGACCTACCTCTTGGACTGTGTCCAGACACCATCACTGGTCCCACTGGCGGTTCACGGGTGTGCCAATTGCTCGACCGTAGGGCGGGCCACAAACCGACACAAAAATGACAGCTGCAGACCATTATTCCGCCACTTGGCCAACAATAACTCGGTAGCGCTGTGTAAGGGCAAATTTCCATCACGTTCGATCATTCCAAAATTCGGCGTGCCTGTACTTCAAAGAAGTTGGCGGGAATAAGAACCTTGCGGCAGTGGTGCGGCCATTACGGTCTGCTGGATGCAAACTTGAAGGATGTACCTGAATGTGACCTAAAATAAATATGATACATCACAAGTGAGCTGATTCACGAGCGCTGATCGACGATCTCAAGGCAATTGTCAGCCTGAGTCACAGAATGAATATTGAAGCGAAGCTTCCACTGGCAGAAGCTTAAGGCCAATTTCGTTGAAGGGCACCTTCGACATCCCTCCAGGTGGCAGGAATACGGTGAATGAGGACTTCCCATCGTGAACGCATTGCATAGATTGTGCTGCATCCTTCTAACAACAACGGGGCGGAAGCTGTCAAGGTTAGGATTAGCGTTAGGATTGTTTTTTCCGTCGATTTAATCATTGTAACGCAATGTTTGGCTGAATGAGAATCCCAACTGTGCACGATAAAACTTTGGTTCAAACGCGTTCTGGATAGACTAGAAAAGAAAAGAAAAAAAAAGAAAAGTTCGGGGCGGAGAAGAACGTGAAGCCATACAATGGTTCGGTTCATAGAAGTTTGGTTCGAACCCCGATGATCACTAGGCGCCTCTATGTAAGTGAAGGGCACCATACTAAGATCCATGCATTATTACCTGGCCAAATTCCGACACTGAAGGACGATCATTCCTTCGATATTTCCCTTTACACACACAAATATATATTATATCCCTATTCAAACCAAGCAAAGAGAAATTTCGAGAAAGAAAATTTTGCCAGAACCCGCCACGATAACTCAACAGTTGTTCACAGGTTGAGGGTGCATCAGTGAAAGGGTTATTGGTCGGAACCACCGGTTAGCAGTCTGCAGCAGTCTGTGTGTTTTACTGGTGTGAGTCGACCAGAGAGCAGCCGAGGTTGAACAATAGGACTTCACTCCCACACCCACTGCAGCCTTTTGAACACAGCCCGTTCGCCCAGATCGCATACCTGCCTGTCGTCCCGTCATATCAGTGTAATAACGGGGGAAAAACCAAGTGTTTTGTGAAATGTAGAGACTAACAAATCTCGTTTTTGGCCAGGGATACCATGTTATCACGCTGATTTGTACTTGGACGAACGAAAATGGATGAATGAACATGGCAAGGGGGATTAGGCCGCACTCTCACCGCAGGGTCAGGGGGGACACAGAAAAAAAGCTCGTCTATCGCGGGGACCTGGTAAAACATCATTGCCTGGGCGAGGCAATGACCAGATTCCAGCATGCAACGTATGAGACTACAAACAATCACGATTAAAAAGAAGGTTGTTTACTATGAGCACGGCCGAGGTGCGATCACCAATGCCAGCTCGTGGAACACAATATACACGCGGATCATGGCATGCTGATCGGTCTTGAATCGACTCGCGGCTGAATAAACTGACATGTAAACGACCGTGTCGAGGACCTTGTTCCACCACTAGTATCTGGCCGACTCGTGATGGTTGGGTGTGGATACGTAAAGTCAAATCCCGCGTTGATATCGGACCATACATTCGGGGCCCGAGTCCTGCGAAAAGTTGCCAAGATGGGTAAAATTGATTTCCTATAGATTCCGGCCTGACCGTGGTTCCCCAGGATATGGTCTGCCGATCACAGATCGCGCACAGGCCTAAAAGCCACGAGGCTTGCCTTGTCTATTCGCGTATGTTGCATCGTGGAATTCATTTGCTTACCCAGGTACTGATATCTTACCGAGGTGACATGTATTCCCCTTGGGCCCCTGCGGCAGAAAGCGGAATCTGGCATTGAGTGCATTTTCACTAGTCCCAAAACCAACGAGGGGTGGTCATATGATCTGCCCAGCCAGAAATACCCCTCGTAAGTCTCGACAGTTCACGACATACCTGTCCATTTCCCCCCTGTATGCTTTCTGTGACGGAATCACAAGTAGTGGTGCCAACGTCGCCGCATTCAAAAATGTGTGCTTGGCGAACGGGCTATGTCGGACACTGTGCATGGAGTGGAGTAGGAGCGGAGGGGTGTCTTCCTCCCTGTATAAAAGGTGAGTCGCAGAACAACTTACCATCAGCAAAACAGTATCTCATCCCCTTTCGAACAACTCAACGCACCCATCGCTAGAAAGATGTTCATCCGCTTCTCTGCCCTTCTCCCAATCGCTGCTCTGGCTGCAGTCGCCGTCGCTGCGCCCGACGCCCTCGAAGCCCGTGCCACCTCTTCATGCGACACCGGGTCGATCTCGTGCTGCAACCAAGCCCTGAGCGTGAGATTTACATGCTGCTCACGGTTTCGTGTTTTATGCTAACGATGAACAACACTGTAGCAATCCGACCCAACGATTACCGCCCTCCTCGGAACACTCGGAATCGCCCTTCCAGCAGTCGGAGGTCTCGTCGGGCTCAGCTGTAGCCCGATCACAGGCCTCGGTACGGGTAGCGGTGCTACGTGCACCCAGCAGACCGTCTGCTGCACTGGCAATACCTTCGTAAGTCGACCTTGTTTTCTGATCACACGACTGATTCTGATGGTTCTCTTCCCCACACTAGAACGGGTTGATCAACGTCGGCTGCACTCCCATCAACCTCAGCCTGTGAACAAGTGGAAGACGAAACAGTGCACTTGTCGAAATGTTTTCTTCCTTATGTAATTTGTTAGTTTGAATAGGGTTTATGGTGTTTCAGATTGAATGAATATGTCGTCCTGTTGGTGTTAAAATATACCTGAAAGATCCACGCGAACCAGCGGTGAAACGTTGGAAAGAACCTCACTGAGTGAAGATCAAATTGGATTATACTCGCCAGACAGGTTGTATGTACTTATGAACGAGTGACGGATCGAGCCCACAGATCCGAGGTTATCGCAAAAAGGAAGCAATATACTGCCGCGCGCGGTGTGGTTGTGCCAGTGCAGGAGAAGGGTCGCGAGGCTGTGCAGAGTCGGTGCGGAGTTTCCAAGGCCATTTAGGTGAACTTCAAACTATAACACGCAGAGGGAATGGACACGTCACCAGCAGTGACCAGAAGGTAGCGACCCTCCGCAAGGTTGGATGGGAGAAAGCGGCTTCTTGTCAGCGAGAGAGCCAGCAGCGACCTAAAAGAGGTGTGCTTCCACGGGCAAGCCGAACTATCAGGACCCTTTCGGGTACCCACTAGCATTTTCTCGTTCCCTTGCAATGACCGTGCTGGTGTTGGAGATCATCCCGTAGATAGACTTGCTAAAGCTTACTACTTCGTACATTTCCTTATTCGGACACCACGTGCTACCTCGTCACTTTAACCTCGTACACATATATACTCGACTGGAGGACTTATTATACCTGTTCATCTATCTAGTTCATGTTCCCTCACAGCCGGCTAGCGCGGCGCCCTCTGCCATCTAGGTGGATTCGCCTGAAGTAACACAGTCGTCTATGAACCTATACACCCCAAGACTTTTTTTTCTCCTTTTCCACGGACCACGAGGCCAAGGTCAGAGTAGCATGCAGTAAACCACCGCGCCTACCGTGACCCAATCAGGCGGTTTCAATAAGTATACGGAGCCGCACAGCACCAATGAATGTTCTGCACCTCGAGTGTTAGTATCAATCTCAAAGCTTTTATCGCACTTGACATTCCGGCACACCTGGAATAAGCGAGCGTGGTGTTTGACCTTACATAACCATACTCATCATCAGCCAAACAACCTGGCAACGGTCTCGAAGCGGTCGTTTTTCAGCCCCCAGCTGGGTGTTCGTCATCCGCTTTCCAACGCTGTGAAACATGGTTGTCAAGATGTCGATGTCCCTACACGGTCTCAGATATGCTAACCGGGATTGCTGCGCTCGGATCAACGCCTGATGGCAGATGCACCAGTGACACTATTATCTGTCCTATCGAACGAGGGAGAAGATGTATTTTACATGCTCTCAGTGTCATGGTAAGTTGGGCGACTTCTTGGTCTCTTTCTCTCAAGCCACCTTTTTTAGAACGTTAGTCGAAAGAAGACCTGGTATCCCACTCCCAGAGATGCAGCTTCCCTTCCGTGAAGTGTGTGTTGCTAAGTATCGAGATCTATCCTATGCCACACGTCGAAATGTGCAGATTTCATCCGCAAATTTGTCCGATGCCATGTGTTCGTGTGCATGACAACACATTACATCTCTGTCGCCTCACAGTTTACCCATCCGGCCATCGAGCATGCCGCACTGCTTACAAAACGCAGATAGGCGGAAATTATGAAGCCCAACAACTCGTATTCGTCGGCGTATCATTCGAATAGAAGGGCGGCACGGCGGCCTTGGGGGTACTAATACATCCTCTTTCCGGGGAGACCAAGGAGCATTGCAACGAGCTCCGGTACATACCAAATTGGGATACTAGTTTCAGTTGGCGGTGAGTATTCAAAGTCCACCTGCAACGTCGAAAAATTTTCAGACTGCCAAGTACAATATGTATATGTTCTGCAGTGGGCTGTACATTATGTCATTTTATGTAGTTGTGGGCCGCCCTACAGTCGATCCATCAACACGCCCATAATCCACTGATCTGCATTCCAGCTACCAGGGTTCCGTCACGGGTCTGGACACAGGCCAAGCCATCTCACCCGAGGTACGCTGCATTATAATTCAGTCATTATACTCCAGGCACTGATATATTACTACATAGTTTCTCATGATGGACGGCCATTCATCTTGTATACCCCTTGACCCACGCGGGCATAATGGGGTCGAGTCCTTGTCCAATGTGTTTTAATTAGTCCAAACACTATTGAGCGCCGGCCATATGATCTACCAAGCCAGAATCGCCCCTCGTAAGTCTCGACATTTACATTTCATGACAAACATTTTAGGACAAGCCCGTCTTTTTTTCATCATTTTCATTGCGTGAGGCAATGACCAGGTACGCCGCATTGACCAATGTATGCTGGGCGAATGGGCTGTGTTGAGAGGGTTGCAGTGTGGGTGGGAGAGAGGTCCTCATCGCTGTATAAAAAGGTCAGTTGCAGAACAGTTTACCATCAGCAAAACAATCTCTCATCGTCTTTCAAACAACCCAACCCACCTACCGCTAGAAAGATGTTCATCCGCTTCTCTGCCCTTCTCCCCATCGCTGCTCTGGCTGCAGTCGTCGCCGCTGCGCCCAGCGCGCTCGAAGCTCGTACCAGCACCTCCTCCTCATGCGACACCGGGTCAATCTCATGCTGCAACCAAACCCTGAGTGTGAGATCCACCCTCTCCTCGCGTTTTTGCACCTCGCGCTAACGATGGTCCATGCTGTAGCAATCTGACCCAACGGTTACCGCGCTCGCCGGACTACTCGGCATCGTCCTTCCCGCAGTCGGGGGTCTCGTCGGGCTCAACTGTAACCCGATCACGGCCATCGGTACGGGTAGCGGTGCTACGTGCACCCAGCAAACCGTCTGCTGCACTGGCAATAGCTTCGTAAGCCGACCTTGTTTTATGAACGCACGAGGGATGCTGATCACACTCCTCCGCACATATAGAGCGGGTTGATCAACCTCGCCTGCACTCCCATCAACCTCGGCCTCTGAACAAGTGGAGGATGCAAGAGTGCCCTTGTCAACATGCTTTCTTCCTTATGTATCTTTTTAGTTTGAATAGGGTTTATGGTGTGTTTCAGATTGAATGCATAGGTTCGTCGACCTTTGTTATTTGAATACATGCGAGAGACCCGCGCCAATGGGCGGTGACATGTTCGAAAGGTCGTCGTAAGTCGACAGCAGACTATAGCTTAACGCGTGAATCTAAAAGGCTAAACCTAATGAAGGTAAGGTTTTTCGTGATCCCACCGCTCGTAAGTATTATGAACTAGCTACATAGTTTACTTTATCTTTCAAGTAAAATGAAATCAATGCACATGGAGTACTTGTACTAGGATGCATAGGTATGTTGAGTTGATGCTGGACGAAACAAAAGAACTGCATGCATGGAATACTGTTCAATTACTCCGCAGAGTGTTGAAAACACAACACTATGGGGACCCATATAGGATTGGGTCCAATGCACGCAACACAACCAAATTGGACAATGCATCGCAGCTACTTATATTGCCGGCAAGCGAGACAGTCTGGTGTTTCCCGTTCCCGTTCCCTTTCCCTTTCGACCCAGTTCAACATGTGCGGGCGAAAGAACACATGCGCCTGAAGCCACACATACGTGCAATTAATCCTATTGTACATGTTTACGAAAACAAAAACAAAACAACAGAGCCTGTTAACAATACGCTAATAAAAACGGGATGACGACCTTTTCCACGGGGTATTCATTGGATTTTCTTGTACGAAAACTTTGGACGATACATCATGTCAGTTTGCGTTCGCTTGCTCGTGAAGGGGGGAGGGGGGATGGGCACACGTACCAACGTCACGACGGTACCGTCTTTAAGTACCTCTTTGCGTGGTACGAGCTCGTACCCGAACGCTTTTGGTAACAGAATGCGCCATCCGGCCCAATAGCCGACCCCGAACAACAACACGCTAATGCCAACGAGGCAGTACCTGTCGAATGCCACGGCATCATCAGTCCCGAGCTCAGCGTTCAATGTTCATCCTCCAGGTGAACAAGAGGTGCGACGCACGTATAGTATGGTAGAGAAGACGTCTCTGTTCCATGGGCTTGAGGAAGGAATGACGTGATGATGACTGCCAGGACGTTGCACTTCAGTGTCATGATGGAAGTCCATGGGAGACGTCACTCACGGAACACCGATGTGGCGAGATAGAACACTGCTAGAGGCCACCAGACTGGGGCAGCAAGTGTCAGCGCCAATTTCTCTCAGTGAACAATCTCCCTACCCTTGAAAGGCCTGGGTATATCCGGCCTCTTCCAACGCATCCAAAATAGACCCTACGCAGGGGATGTCAAAAATGCAATGCAATGCAAAGCGAGGAAGGGTAGCATACGATGACAATGAAGAAGTCAATGATTTGATTGCCATATAGATCCATATCTAATATAAAGGAATACGTGACGTTCGTAAGGATCAAGATAACCTACACTCGCAGTTCGGTTAGCATGTTCCTAAAAAACCGATACAGCACTCACCGCAGGGATCAAGTAAATGATGAGTCCAGGCAATGGCGACTTTCCTGTGGGCCAATTTGATGCCCAGAACTTGTTACCGAATGGGAGAGGGACACCCTCCTTAGCGAGCTCTGTTGGAAGTGAAGTCATGTACCGTGAGCAATTTCCAGGATAGCATATGACAACATATGTGCCTACCCTGGTTAACGCGGGCAGCAGCAAACGTCTATCCATGTTTGTTAACATCAACGAGCACAGCCAACGTGAACAATACATACGGTGGTGATGACGTTCTGAGGCAACATCAGCACAGGGTACTCAAGGTCAAATATGTCAACACTCACTCCTATCGCACTGTATAGTCGGATTCAACCATCGACGAGTTCAGCAAGCAAAGTCGATGCAGTCGGAAAAAAAGGCGAGAACACAGGGATACGAAACGTACCTGAGAGTAATAAAGAAACTCAACGCACGCTCCGCATTGGTTCCGAACACATTCTGGAAAAACACAGCAGCCACATCCACCCCGGAAGCCACGACATCATTCTGTCGCCAACAATGGTTGCATCAATCGCATCAGGACAACGGACAGACCATGCATGGAGAATGGACGTGGTCTACGCACCTCGGTCATCGCGCTGAAAAACGCGATATTGACAAGGAGATAGAGAACGGCGCAGATACCCAATCCGAGGGGTCCGGCAATCTTGAGCGTCCGCACCGGATCCCGAACGTTGTTGAGCACGTAGTTGACGTTCGACCAGCCGTAGTACGCGTACAAGACCTGGAAGGTCGCTGTCGCATACTATACATCGTCATTAGCACCAACAGGTATCATCGATGAAAACACTCACATCGCCACTGCTTTGGGAGCTACCAGCGAATGCATTCTTAAAGTTGGCTCGGGGATTGGCGATGTTGGTTTTGCCTGATAACACTACCCAACCTGTTATCACGATAAATATAAGAATGGTGATCTTGAAGATTGCCAACAACTGGGAAGCCATCGTTAGAAGGTTGCAGAGACCAAAAGTATGGCTATATGCGCACGTTCATAACATACACGCCAACACGTGGCGCAAAAGCGTGGAGAATGATCACAAAAACAATCGCTGAGGATGATGTTTGCCCTGTGCTCATGTTAGATGTGAGTTTAAGACGCACCTGCAAGAGCAATACTGCGTTCCGCCCAATTCGTTGAAATCGTTGCGCTTGCTGCGTCTGCTAATTCATGGCGTCCGATGCGATCTGCCCCGCCGCAATACGAATGCTATAACGAAGTTAGGACACATGTAACACAGAAGAATCACTGAAGCCGGTTACCTGCTCGCAAAGACCTGCCGCCCAAGGTCAAGGTACCATACACACAACCACATCTAGCTTGACACTTACAATACACCCACTCGCAGTGAATCCAAGTAATATTGCATTTGCAGCAAATACCACCGTAGCGAGGTATTTCGGTCTTTGATAGACGGCCTCCAGGTACACCTTTTCACCGCCGCTCCGGGGAAACATGGTCCCAAATTCGAGCCAGATGAACAAGCCACAAAAGGAGAGAACGAATCCGAGCACCCAGAGCATGAGGGATGCTCCGACGGATCCTACCCCACTCAGAATCGAGGATGGCGTCGAGAAGATACCGGTACCGATGATACGTCCGGCGATGAGAAGGGTGCATGAGGTGAGACCGAGATGACGGCCAAGCCCTCCAGCAGTGTCTGCACAAAACAGGACTTGAACCAAGGCTAGAAAAGAGGGGAAATGAAAACAACGCACCTTCCTCGAGAGAGAGTCCGCCAGGACCGACATCGACGGCCGGTAAAGCCTCCTGGACAGGTTGCGCTTCACCAACCTCATGGTCCAAAGTAGCCTTCTCACTCTCCGTCCTTCGAGAACGATTCCAAAGGCCCCAAAGCATGATGTGGACAACGGGGAAGGATACGTCGTCTGCTTAAAGACGTCTCAAGGCCGGAAACTCACAAATTTCGTGGGTTGACAGATTGAATTGATGCTCGAGAAGCCTCCAATTGCCACCTAAGTAGCTGTACCGACAAGACGAATATGGATATACAGCAAGGCACGACCATCTAAGGGCTGAAGTATCCATGGAGGGGTTGAGTCGGGAGCCAGATCTCAAGATACGGTGCGAGTAGTCAACCAAACGTGATGTGATTGGAAGAATTACACCGCCGTTTGACCTTTATAAGTCATCCATATGATGTGGAATTTCCGTTGTTGATAATAATTATGTCGCTTTCCCACATGTTGCTTTCATGGAGTGGAGTCCATAAATAAGAGCTTGTAGTGCCCTGTTACCATCACAACACAGAATTACAGCAAAGAGCAAAAACCCCGGGTGTGATGTAGAAGCAGCTGTGGAAGTATAGACTACAGGTATGAGTCAGTAAGTGAACTAGATGCATGTGTAAGTGTCTCACCTCAGTAGTGTGCAGACAGTGACTGAGGTGGTTGAGTCTGCTGTGATGCAAGTCTAAGTGTGCGCGTGATTATGTAATACGTAGCGTAGCTACAATAACTACAACAGCAGCACCGTGCCCGAGATGATCCAAGTCACATGGGACCCTGGCCACCTCCCAGCTAAAATTCTATGTCAGTTAATATATAGCAACCCACTGCTCAGGCCATGATGTTGTCAAACAACCCACTCATTCTCTTCTGCTAGAAACCCTCTCTTACCTCTCAGTCAATGGCACTGAATTGTTTCACAAACATTGTTGTTGTCAGGTTTCTTGGAGGATTGCAATTGGATAGAGAAAAAATAGGTATGGATATGTGTATCATAGCTTAGCACATTATCATATGTGTACACTGATGTGCACAAGTAACTAGTGAGTGAGCACTTATAGGGGCTTGAGCCTAATGAGGAAAGTGGTGGACTTGTGTACCCACACTATCCACAGTCTTGCTAAGCAAGTGTCAGTAAGAGCAAGGGTGGTGGCAACCAGACAAGATTGAGCAGAAGCTTATCAGCTTAATTGACAAAAGGATGAACTTGCTAGAATTACTATGCACAAGGTAGGTGCATAGAATTGTCTAAATAGTTCTACACTGTCTAAGTACTGGTACATATATATACTAATAGGATACTGTTG